>CABHPR010157118.1:7061-26767 GCA_902168415.1 Peromyscus melanophrys | reverse complement strand
TAAATAAAAAGGATATATTTGATTCTAAAACGTAGTTCTCAGTTTAAGAGTTTGACTCCAAAATGTTGTTCCTGAAACACAGGCATGGAAGGATGGAGCTGACTGTTTTAACATCCTATACATACTCAGCTCCTTTTGGTTTTAATACTTTATGTTCTAATTAAAGAATTTATTTTTTGTCATGTAGTATGTTTGTGGAGATTTGTATATATAGATGTGTGTGTTATGTATGTGTGTGTTCATATGTGTATGTAGGTGGACACATATGTACAAGCACATCCAGAAAGGGCAGAGTTAATATCAGATGTCTTCCTTTATTGCTCTCCACTTTTTTATGAGATAATGTTTCACTGACCTAAAAAGCACCAGTTAATCTAAGCTAGCCCATCAAAGCCCATGAGATCTTCTTATCTCTTCATTTTCACTGTATCAGGATGTTATAGATGTGTGGGTACTGTGAATTCCAGTTCATGATCCCATAAATGTGTAGAAAGCAAATTACTATCTATCTCCCTATCACCATAATAAAACTATTTTAAATTAAAAAAAACAGAATCAAATAGCATCATGTTAATATTCAGTATCTCTTTTAAATGTGGTCTAATGCCTTATGTACATATTGCGGAGTTGAGAAAATGTGAAATTGGAGAATGCAGAGAAGAAAGAACTTGAGCCAATTGAGTAGATATCACCAGGACATGATTCAGTCTCACTTGTGATAATTCTGGAAGAGTGGGCATTTGGAGATTCTGTAAGTTTGAAAGCTCTGGAGTAAGAAGCATCAAGGAACATGTCTTCTGCTAGACATATTTTTCAATGACCACAGTCAACAGCTGTATCTATAGAAAGTAAAAAGCAAGTATTCTCCTTTCAGTTCAAAATCATTCCATGTGGAGGCCCACATACAAGTCTAGATTAATTTTTGTTATAAGAAAAGTCTACGTTTTTTTTCCTATGGTTACTTAATGATTGGCACTGATGCATGTCAGGCAGGATAGTGCCTATACAGGAAATGTAGAACTCCAGTTTGAAATCCTTCTTAGAATGGCAGCAGACACCAACTGGCTGCCATACCAGGAAGGTGGTTTACTATCAGCAACTCCAGTGTTCTCATATAAGATGACAAGTCCCATGTCACAGGTAAACCACACATTTTTGGTAAATATTTTGGATACAAAGAAATTGCATGTGATGGGCTATCTTAGGAAAAGAACTCTGAGAAGGAATGTATTGAATGTCTTTTCATCAAAATCTGAGTCACACTTGAATTGAGTACTTGGTCAAAAGTGTTTTGCAGAAAAATATTATAGTTCAACTGCTTGGTTACAGACTAAGTCACCTGGAATAACAAAAATGGTTTCTTTCTTTTCCACAGCTACCAAAAGACTCATGATTCTAGCAAAACCAAGCAACTGCAAGAGTTGTTCCACTTCCTCTTTCCAGTTTAGATTCAGTTAAAATATATGAACATTGTAACTTCCACCTGTAGCTTTTGGTTGACATACACTACCTACAGCAATATGCGCCCATCATAACTGATGGCCATAGCAATTCCTGCTTCTGTGTCTAAATAATGAAGATGCCAAGTTAACAAAATGTGAGTCTTCATGTTTGTATTATTGGTATACTTCTCATAAAGAAAACGTCTGAGATATGCTAAAGTAAAAGGAATATTTGCCTTGCACATTTCTATGATTCTGGATTATAATTGGGAGTGCATGGTAAAAAGGTCAAGTTTGAAGGTTAGAACAAGATTCCTTGTGTCAAATATAAGCAAAGGACATTAAATTATCCTATAACAAGTGAGCAGGACTTCCTGAGTAAGAGAAAAAATCCATCCACTAAACACTTAATAAAAGCATTTAAGTTGGTGTGATTGAATTTTCACTTGCTGTAAAAATGGTATTCCCATGAGCTCATGAAATATGAGGAATAACAAACAACTTTGGGTATCTTTTCCTTTAAATAATACTAATACTAATACTAATAAATACTATTATTTAATAGTAGATAGGATCAGACTTGATAAGCAACACCTCATGGGCTTCTGTATTGTCAATTATGGCTGAACAAACACAACTTTGGGATTAGGGTGGGAATACTTGTTTCAAGATAAAGAATATCAAGTAAACTGTGAGTCTGGAACATTAGCCAGCTCCTGGGGCACTGCATTGCTTATATTGTTTGTTGCAGTAGGAATCATAACAGGAGGAAGCTAGCAGCCATTTGTCAGGATAAAGATTTCAAAGAAAACAAAGAAGGAAGTAATCAGAGAAAAAGAGAGTGGACTAAATGAGATAAAGTTATAGATAGCAATCAGAACACATATTTGTGGTAGTATTGTATTCCCCAAAATATTGTGTATGCTAATAAACTTATCTGGGGTCAGAGAACAGGACAGCCACAATATTAAACATAGAGGTTAGGAGGCAGTGGTAGCACACGCCTTTAATCCTAGCATTCCAGAGACAGAAATCCCTCTGGATCTCTGTGAGTTCAAGGCCACTTTGGAAATGGCCAGGCGTGGTGACCCACGCCTTTAATCCCAGAAAGCGCGCTTTAATCCCAGGGAGTGGTGGTAGAAAGCAGAAAGGTATATAAGGCGTGAGGACCAGAAACTAGAAGCCTTTGGCCTTGAGAAGCATGTGGCTGGTTAAGCATTCAGACTTCTAGCAGCAGTTCAGCTGAGACCCATTCTGGATGAGGACTCAGAGGCCTCCAGTCTGAGGAAACAAGACCAGCTGAGGATCTGGCTAGGTGAGATAGCTGTGGCTTATTCTGTCTCTCTGACCTTCCAGTGTTCACCCCAATACCTGGCTCAGGTTTGATTTTATTAATAAGACCTGTTAAGATTCATGCTACACATATTTGCCATAGTTTTCCCATTTCTGGTTGACTAACTTAATTCCACAGTAATGCCTTTGTCCCTGAATTCCAGTTTCCTCACATTCAAAACATGGAAGGATGTGATTGTTAAAATTTCTTATTCATATTTTTTGTGTCCTTAAAAATAGTTCTGATACGTTTTTTACATATAACAATTCAATTTTGGTCCAGAAAACTATTTTATGAATTTGCAATGGTATTTTTTCCTATGAATTTTCTTCTGGTTTGTTCTTGTTGTTTGGTGTATTCAGAAAGGCATGCATCTCTAAAGGCAATTAAAATTACAAGTTAGAAATGGAAATTCTAATTGTGGATACAGTAAAGAGATTCAAAATAATACAAAACATTAAATAAACACACCAAATTCTACTGGTGTCTTCAAAAGATTGTTTAAGCATTACCTACATACCATGAACTCTTTCAAGTTTTATATATATAATGAGTAGACTCTATGTGCAAAAGGAATCTATAAAATATTAGAAGAAACAGAAGAAAGAGGGGGCAAGGCAGGAGGGAATAAAATATAGAAAAGGAAATATATGAGAAAAAAGGAAGAAGAAGAATATATTATTAGAACATCTCCAGCAAGCACCATTTATAAAAACAAAAGCATGACCTATGTTCTTGGCATTCTCCATTTGGAGGTTCTAGAACTCAGTCTCCCCCATCAGCTACTCCATTAGCTCTTAAAAGAACTCCAGGCTAGTGTGGTCTCCCTACAATTTCACCTAATTCTCATTTCTCCATTCATTCTGCACTAAGAACTTATAAATGAATTTCTCAAAATAAACAGTTGATGAGGCTAGGCAGATGGCTCAGTCAGCAGACTACTTGCTCAGGGCAAGCATGAAGACATAAGTTTGATCTCTTGCATAAAAAAAAGCCAAGTGTGGTGGGTTTTGTTTATAATTCCAGCATCGGTGAGCTTGAGACAGAAGGATTCCTAGGATATGCTGCCTAGTCAGTCTCACTGGTGAATTTCAGGTTTTATGACAGACCCTATGCTAGGAACTAAGAGAAGTTGTTGAGTAAGATATCGAATATTGACCTCTGACCTTCATACATACATACATGTGTGCATTTATGTATCTGCACTCAAACACACACTACCACCCACAGATATGAACACAAATGCACAAAGTGAAGATCTGGTTTATCTCTTGCTTCAAACTCTTATCAGTCTTTAAATTAATCATGAAATGAAAATGTGGAGATCTCACAGCAGCCATGGATGTCTCTCAGTGGAAAAACAGGTACTTATAAGCATAAAGGTCCAGTTTCCATCTTCAACACCAAAACAAACAAAGCAATCATATTCTGCTCTTCAAAGCTGTAGACAAGCCAAGACCTGCTTTTTCTGTAGTCTTTTCTTTTCCAATGTTCTTCCTCGCCAGTTTCTAGCCACACTAGCCTGAAAGGTTTTCAATCACCATCAGACTGCACCCTAATTAGAGCTCACAAACTATTCTCCTGGTCTGCCGTGCTTTATCCCAATTCTGGCTATCTGACCTGGGCCCATCATTTGGTCTGTGCTCAAACTTAGCCTCCTCATGAAATCCTTTTTCTTAATCTGGTCTCTACCATACATGCCATATGGCAACTAAATAAATTGGCTGAATACAGAAAGACTTTCTCTCATCAGGAGCTGTAATAAAGGATCACTAACTGTGTAAGTAAATGACTTTTGGGCTAGAGAGAAAAAAAAAAAAAAAACAGGCTACCTTATCTCAAAACTAGGGGACAAGAAGATGGCTTGGAAGGTAAAAGCACTTGTCCCACAAGCCTGAGAACTTCAGTTCAATGCCCAGAATACATCTAAGGGTAGAAGGAGAGAACCAAGCCCATAAAAATACTATCTGACTTCCACCCCATACATATCACACATCACACACATGCACAATAATAACAGTAATAATAATAGAAATAAAATAAGCCAAAAAATAAAAACTAAAAGGTAGAAAACCACTGGGGTGGGCAATGGAGGGTAGGGGATGGGGGATGAGATCATAAGGGAATGGGGTGGTCGAGCTGGAACAGGGATGGAGGTGGGAAAGCAATGAGAGAGATACCATGATGGAGGGAGATATCTTGGGGATAGAGAGAAACCTGTTGCTAGGGAAGTTGCTAGGAATCCCCAAGGATGACCTCAGCTTGGACTACTAGAAATAGTGGAGAGGGTACCTGAACTGAACTGGCTTGCCCTTGTGATCAGATCGGTAAATATTCTAACTGTCATCACAGAGCTTTCCTCCAATGACAGATGGAGATAGATGCAGAGAGCCACAGCCAAACACTAAGCAGAGCTCCAGGAGTCCAGGCAAAGAGAGAGAAGAGGGATTCTATGAGCAAGTGCATCAAGATCAGGATGGGTAAACCTGCAGAGATGACCAAACCAAACTAGTGGGAACTTATGAAATTTGGATCAATGGCTGTGGAGCCTGCATCGGACTGGACTAGGCCCTCTGCATGACAAGACAATTGTGTAGCTTGATCTGCTTGGGGGGCGGAGGGGGGGGCACTGGCAATAGAATCAGAATTCATCCCTGGTGCATGAGGGGGCTTTTTGGAGCCCACTCCCTATGAAGGGTCACCTCCTGCAGCCTTGTGGCAGGGGAAGGGCTTGAACTTGCCTCCACTGGATATGCCTCCCCATGGGAGGCCTTGCCTTTTGGGGGGGGAGGGTGGGAGGGGGATGGGGGGGAGGGGCGGGGGGGGTGGGAGGAGGGAAGAGGGGGATCTTTGATTAGTGTATAAAATGAATGAAAAATATTTCTTAATTAAAAAAAGAAAAAGAAAAACCATTCCAAGAGAATTTAATTAAATAAAGAATTTGCAAGAAATGGTGTGGGGTAAAGAAAGAAGAGATTAAAAATGAAATTAGTGTATCGGGAATTAAACTACTAAAAAAAATTGGTATCATAGTGCTTAGAGTTTTAAGGATGGAATCGCCAAGAAACCAGAACAGTGAAGCAAAATGCATATGCTTTGAAGCCAGGACACTCCGAAATCAGCCTTGATGTGACATTGGCCTTAGGAGATTAGAGTCATGGCATCACATGTGTGAAGATAAAATGCAGAAATTGATACAAATCTAGCTTTAGATTACTTGTCTCGCATTTCTAGATCCAATATTTCAAAGAAAGACAAAGATAAAACAGCTCAAGACAAAAGTCAATATTGTTGAACAAATATGCAGCTTCAGCCAGTAAACGCAAGGGTGAAACGCCAAGTCCTCTTGGCCACACTTCCTGAAAATCAAGAGCAGGAAGCCTGATGAAAAGTTTGTGGCACTAGTAAAAACCCATGTTCAAATACCTTTCTGGCTTTCTAGAGGGCCATCTTGTTTTTATTACTGTTGTTAAGAATGTCTATAGAGTCTGACTTAGAGGCGAGCTGCACATGCCTTTCACTACTTGTCACAGTGACTCTAGAATATAGCCTCAAGGTGATTGCCCATATTTTCCTAGAGTGTTTTATTATTACAAAATGGAAACTGCTGTTTTCACATGAATGGAGGCTGTCCCAGAGAGATAGTATTAGGCAACTTGCCCAGCAACTTCAAGCTGGCAAGCTCATACACCTGAATCCATTACCTCCTTTCTACCCAAACTGCTTAGCTCACAACCATGTCATACCTTCTCCAGATTCCTTTAAATGGTATTTCAGCTCTGCTTTGATCATCATTCTATCCTCCCCAAACCAACATGTCACCTGTCACCACAGTCTATTGTCTAAATTAACCTAGTTGCGTCAATGTCACAGGCAAATATAAAGGATGCTCCCAGAATTCTCTTCATTCCTGGAACACCTTCACCCTGTGGACTCGCTCCTCTCTACTCACTCGCTAGCAAATCATAACATTTTTGGTCCCACATATGCCTTTTCTTTTCTCGACTCCTTTTCTCTGATACCGCTCTATCCTCAGAGGTGTATCTGTCTAAACTGTTGTCTCTCAAATTCTGGTACAAATCTACCATCCTCTCCAAAACCTTCTCTGATATGATTCCCTTTCTCTCATACCAGTATGTGATGTGCTCTTCTCTTCCTGTGACCTCAAATGGTTCAGATGGTGTTGTGTGGTTTAATGTGATAGAATGTGAGTTTCTAGGCAGCACTGAACCCTGATGGCTCGTTGTCTTACATGGTATGTAACAAATGGCTGACAACTCAGTACACCCAAAGTTGAGGATATAGCTCATTGGTAGGATGCTGCTATATAGGATGTATGAAGCCCTAGGTTTGATCTACATCTCAAATAAATAATTAAATAATAGCAGTCTAATATTTTTAACTCAAGTTAAATGAGTTGAATGATAAAAGTTTGTCATGACTACTGAGCATAAGAGATTGGGAGAAATTTTAGTGTCTGGATAAGAAGAATATTAATGAGTTTTTTTCAGTTCATGGGGGATACGACATCATCCAGTCTCACCTCCAGGTCAAACACTCTGTCCTCAGCAGCCACCTTCCTTGCCAACAGATATAGTTGCTTTTTCTTGAAGGTGGTAATAAATATAATATTCTGGGAAAAAAGTGGATGGGTATGATGACAGTAGAAATACACATGAGTAAAAAAAAGCTATGTCCCAGCCATGTCATTGTTCCCATCTGCTCCTCAGTAGAAAACAGACTTTGAAAACTATCCAGGCAACACTTTTCCATGCTGAAATTTTCATGAGCTTGCAGAACTACAGGAAGTTAAGGGAAACCAGGGGCATAGAAACATAAGAATAATTTGTAAGTATGAGGACAAGTTTGTTTCTACCATTCCTTTTTTTCTGAAGGACTTGTCTTCACTGTCAGATTATTTTTTTCTTTGATTTCATAGTGTTTCATGGTTTAGAAGAAATGATGGTGACCATGGTCATTAGTTATAACTTTAGTTGTTCTCTTTGTGTATTTCAGCTTTAGTTTTTATTATGTTGAGTTTCTGTTTAAACTTCTTACTTGAGCAAAACACAACTTACCAATACTCTCATTGAACTTATAAGTGTTACTGTTCCATAAAAGCTCAAGTTAGGAAACAAGCAAGTCCTCCAGACACAGCATGAAACTGCTGATGAATATTGGAAGAACAATGAACTATGTAGCAGACAGCAAGTGGCCGGAGTTTATATCCAAATTCTCTCACTAACAATGTATGATTGTTAACAGGTTGCTCTGAGTAAGTATGGGAAACCTAAGTTTTGACATTTGAGTGAAGGTAACAAAGTAAATCATTGGTTTTGCAGATCTCTTCTGGAGGTATCTAGGATGGTTGCTAGACACCTCTAAAGCCAAAGGAGGAGGGAGTGTGTGTGTGGGGGGGGGACGACAAGCATCTACTATGTTTCTCATGACAACCACAGCAGTGTCTCTTTCACATATTTTACTGGATGAGTCTTCATGAGATGCCATTGGGGGGAAAATCTGTCTACCTAAACATCTACATGAATATGTCTAATATAAGATCAAGTTCAGATTTGAGTGTCAATCTTTAATACAACATTGCTTTTTTTGTAGCTTGATTGTTAACATCTCTACATTAACCCTACAGACATAAAACCAAAGGCATCATCTCAAATGTCATAGTAATGTAGCCTTTGCTGTCCTGGAACTCAGTCTGTGGACTGGGTTGGCCTCAAATGTATAGAGATCTGCCTGCTTCTGTTTCCCGAGTGCTGAGATTAAAGGCATGTACCACCATACCCAACTTAGAGGGATCATCTCAATTCCCATCTTTAATTCATAATCCACATCAGATTTAGGGAATATATTCTCTGTATCTTCAGATGTATCCAAAGTTACTGTGTGTCCCAAACTCTCTCATGGAGTTTATGAATGCTTCCCTTATCTGCTATATTTGAGCTCTATGATCTGTTCACACAGCAGCTAGGTACAGAGTTTTGTTATTACTTTCCTCAGAACACCTCAGTGATTCCCCACTCAGAACAAAAGATAAATTCAATGTCATGAGACTAAAAGTCCTGATGATCTGAGCTACATGGAAGAGAGGGTTCCTTCTTTGTGACTTCTTGCTCTTTCATCTCATTCATTCAGCTTCTGCAACACTTGCCTCCAAGTTGTTCTTTGAGCAAGCCGAACATGTTCCTGCCTTGGGTCTTTCCACTGCCTCGAATTCTCCAGGCTTACATAACAATATGCTAATCCCTCACTTCTTAAATACAAACAAGCAAATAAACAAAAACCCCATTGATTTAGGGTATTATTTTTATATTAAATATATTTTTAAATATGTACCTTTAATTTTTTAAATCAAAATAGAATTATATTATCCCCCCTCTTTTCTTCCTCCAACTCTTCCCATGTACTTCCACCCTTTCTCTCTCCCTTACAAAGTCCAGGCTTCTTTATCTGTAGTGGGAAGCTGTTCCGCTTTGACCTGGAAGTACTACCCCTAGTAAGGCTTCTGGTAACTGTTACGCCTACCTATGACAGGCCCCTGGGGCTGGCCAAGACAGGAGCCCTTAAGACCCCAGATCCGGATGTGCCGGGTCTCTTGATTTCTGATAATCCTGGATGCTGCAAGACAGACCGAGTCAGAGTTCTCCAGAGAACCCTGCTGGACTGCACCTTACCTCTCCCGGATCCTTGTAACCAACCCCTTTACTGGCCGTAAGTTACCCTGAAATAAACCTCCTTTTTAACTATGTGGAGTTGCCTTGATAAATCCCCACATTATTTATCTTTCTTACTTTATTTATTTGTATGTGTGTGAGGCTGCACGATTTATGTGTGCTATGTGAGTGCAGCATTTCCAAGCAGCAAGAAAAGATTGACAGATCCCCTGGAACTGGAGTCACAGGTAATTCTGAGCTGCCATGTAGGTGCTGGGACTCAACGAGTGTCCTCTGCAAAAGGTAAGGCGCTGAACTACTGGGCCGTCTCTGTAGCTCCTTGGCTAACGTTTTCTTTCATGGTGTTTTATTATTTCGTGAGGATTGGCTGAGCACTTTGTTTAAAAATAGAGCCCGACACATGCTCCAGCGTCACCCTCTCCCTCTTGCCCTGCACTGCTTTTCTTCATTACCTATTTTCAATGCCATTATGCAGTTTCAGTTATTTCCTTTTCCTCATCACCCACATCTATTTCCTAAATAAAAATTTTATGCCAAAAGCCTTCTCTATCTGCTTTTTCTATTAGATTTTTTTTCAGTTTTGATTACATTTTATTTAGCTCAATGGATATGTCAAGATTTTGTCATGTAATCATAAAAATGAATATCAACCTCTTTTCTTCTCATATTGTCTTCAAATTCATAGTCCACCTCAATGAGGACTAAATACAGTTCAAATGATTGAAGCCATGGGCAGCTTAGAGGCCACCCACAGAGCAGAGCCATTCTGGAATCTCATTTTTCTACCTTTATAATCACCTTCTTTTCACCCCTTGAAAGTACAAATGTCTACTCAGACATTTAATTCCAACTCTGGAATTGTGTGACTAGAGGTTGGTGACTACCACTGGAGCAGATACTGAAGAATTCTGAGTTAATGAATGTGTAGATAGGAAGAGACTACAAACTTCTCAATCTGAAGCTATGATCCCTGAGAAAAAGGATACGGAATTTTAAGTTTGGAAAGACCTCTTTCCATGTTAGACATGCTGTTCCCTTCCATTCTCCTTTGCTTTGAAATTTTAATGTAGTGAATTGCATATTTCACTTATTCTACATATGACATTAATTATTTTTTATTTGTTAATATATCATTATTCAAAAATGTATTTTATCATACATGTATATAGTGTACTTCCATCACATTCAATCTCACTACCCTCTTGTTTCCCCTCCTTTATCACTCTATTACTCTTCCTCTTCAAAAATAACCACCCATCAATTTTGTTTATTTTTCAATTAAATGTTTATCTCCATACAAAATAAGGAGTTTCTTTTTTATTTTTTTATGTATGTATGTCCTTGTGCTATGGTCCTATTTGCCGCCATCATCCTCCTTTTCTCCCTCCCTTTTCATTGTTTTTCCCTTATATTCAAGTTGTATATATTTCATGTTTAACACACACACACACACACACACACACACACACACACACACACACACACACAGGTTCTGAATATGAAAGACAGATGACATGTAATATTTGTCTTTTATTTTCTTACCAATTTTGTCTCTTGTTTTCCTTTCCCTACTTTTAGGATCCTTCTAACACTCCATAATCATCTTTCTACACACACACACACACACACACACACACACACACACACACACACACACACACATATGTGTGTATATAAATATATATTCTTAATATGAGAGAAAGCATGAGCTATTTCTCTTTCTGAGTGGCTTCCTGCACCTAACACAATGATGTCCAGTTCATCCACTTCATGCATCTATCAGGTATCTAAAATGATGTTTCTAGTGAACTAGGTCCTCAGTTAATTTTGGTTGAGTGATGGCAAAATCAACAAGGAATTTAATTGCATAAAAATGCAAGTTGGATCAACTATATGATCTCCAGAAGCTCTTCTTTCTCCCAAATACAATGATTCAATGAGTTAATATAGAACCTTGATTCTGTGGATTCCAGGCTGGCTGACTTGACTATAAAGCCAACTGATGGTAGAAACATGAACAATAAAGCATGTCTTTTCATATGTTATCTGGGTGAAGTAACATGCTGATCAACTATTTCTTATGCCAGAAACAACTGATACCCACTATCTGCTCCTGGTATCCTTAGGAGTGTCATTGCTAGAGTGGCTTTGAAATGTTCCTGGTACCTCCTTTTGCTTTTTGCTATTCTAGGATTGAGACACTGATAGATAGAACCTCGACTTTTCATTGCTGCTTTTATTCATACATGGGCAATAAAGAGCCAAGAGTAGCATGATTTAATAGCATGAACCCTTCTGGGAGATAGCATCTAACACGGGACCTGTGAAAATGAGTGCATCTGGGGCTTGAATAGGCTCTTAGGACTCCAAAGGCAAATAGCTTTTCAGGAGCTTGTAAGAACTTAGCCCCTCCACTGGTTTAGCCCAGAGGGCATGTTCTTCAAGAGAAATATATTTTCTGCTCACTTTCTACAGAACACTTCGGTTTTGTCTCCCTGTACCATTAAATCCATAACTAGCTCTGTGTGCTCTCAGGAAAACCAGGCCTTTAGCCAAGGATGATAAGATAGCAGAGGACTGAGATATTGACAGCCAATTGCCTCTCCAACTCCATTCAACACTGACCTTGCATGTATTGCTTTTCTATTTTCCTTTTAAGTGACATGTTGGAGATAATTTTCATCCTTTGGAGAGAAAAGCTGATATGATTAGAAAACAACAATGTGTGAATCATAGAAGTTTTTGAGAAAAGGATACAATTGCTCTTTTTTTGTCAGCTATTCTCTTTCCTGTCTTTTTCTTCTTTCATAAAAAAAAATTATTCATTGCAATGCGACTCGGAATCAGAAAAGTAAAGTATTTCAACAATTTCTTTAATTTGTGGTGTGATTATAAGTCCCTCAACTTAAATCATTCTTACTTTTCTCTTCTTCAAATTGTGGGTAATGAGAGCATGATTAACTGGTTCTGGGCTATGAAGAAACACCAGAGTGTAACTGGATGTGGAGCAGACAGGTGTCTTTATATGAGAGAGGTAGAGAGAATTGTGTGCAAAGTCAATCATGGGGTCAGTTCTAAAAATGAGACTTTCTTCCTTTGTTGTTTTCCTTGGTAATGATGAAGAAGATGGTGATGGTGATAATGATGATGTTCCCAAACCCTCCATTGGCATTACATAAAAGCTTTGGAGGTGTGTCTCATTTAGTACTTTATGAGTGCCCTTGGGAGGCCTAGATTCACACAGACCTGCTAAACTAAAAGAATGAATCACTGCATCAATGGTATTAGGAGTCTTGGTCTCTTTGGGTTGCCTTGCAAATTAGGTTAGGGACTGTAGCAAATAGCAAACCTTAAAGGACTTTAAAGAAACATGACAATTAATTTACAGCCCCAAGGATTTACTTTTGTGTATCACCTTCCTTTCTGTGTCTCTTGATAGATTTCTAGATGTAATTACTTGGCCACATCCCTAAAGGGGGAATAAAATGGCTTAAAACCCTGTAGAATTATCTCCCAATACAGTAAAGTGGCATCTGTGTCAGGTTTTTATTATCAGGGCCCAGGATGGAATGATGGAGAGAAGAAAAGGACAAAGCCAGGCAGATGAAGGTGTGATCACCGCAGCCAGAAGACACTTGATGTTGTGGATAGAATGGGATGGTACGCTGACATTTTCTACATTCACCTTGAAGAGCTGGGTGGTTATCCATCAAGTACCAGAAAATGCACCTGCTCTTTTGACAGTAGTAGAGAGACTTCAGTAGGCTTTGAAAATAGTAATAAGTGGTAAAAAGCTGGAATACATTTCTATTGTAATCTCAAATCTCAATGGAATAAGGGCAATTATCAAATAGTCTATAGAATGCAAATCATTAAAACACGACCATATAAACTAATTTTGAGATATTTGAAGGGCTTGTGTCAGGTTTTGTGTTATTTTATTTCAACTAAAAAGAAAAAGAAAGTATTTTTTTCTATAAATATAATGTGCACTTTTTTACACTTTACCTTTTTTCATTACAATTTTAAGCTAAACATATAAAAAAGTATTTGGACTTCATTATGGTGTTTTCATGCATGAGTATTATTTTGTCCTAACTGGCTCCCTTCCCATATTGGTCCCCTTGCTGGTCACCCTCCTCTCAAATAGCCTCCTTCTGTTCTCATGTCACATGCTTTCAACAACTTCTTTTTCTCCATTCTATCTACCTTTAAGAACAGTCACAGCCCCCTTTTAAAATCTCTCTATATCTATCTATCTATCTATCTATCTATCTATCTATCTATCTATCTCCTCCCTCTCTGCCTCCCTCCCACCCTCTATCTCCTTCTCTTCTCTTCCTCACTCTCATGCATATACACACTTATTTAATATATATTTATATATATTTAATATCTCTATATATGTATATAAATTAAATATACATATATTTTGAAAATAAGAAAAAACATTCAATATTTCTTTTCACACATCAGGATTATTTCTCTTAAAATAATGATACCTGTTTACATCCATTTTCCTAAAAATATTGTGATTTAACTTTCCTTTATGGATAAAAATAATGCCATTATGTATACACACATTTTCTTGATCCATTCACCTAGTAATGAACAGCTGGGCTGACTCATTTCTTGGTTATGTGAATGTAAATAGGCGAACATATATGCCTGTGGTATGCTGAACCATAGTCCTTTTTGTGAATATACCCTAAGTGCAATAGTTGTCTCAAATCTTCTGGTGACGTGAGTTCTTTTGTCAATGTTTCAAAGTCCCCATTGCAACAGTCTTTTACATCTGTCATTAGGACTATGTTTAGATAATTTTTTCAAAGCTATGGTGAATATATTTTTTTCCTGTATATTTTTCAAGTTCTTTATTTGTATATGAGAAAGTTACTTATCTGTGTATCTTGATTATTTTTATCCTGTTACATTACTGAATGTTCTTATCAAGTTGAAGAGTTTTCTCTGCCTTCATTAGGATCTTTTAACTGTAGGATGACATCACCTGAAAAGCAGTATTTTCTCACTTCTTCCTTTGCTGTGAGTATCCCTTTTCCTTCTTCTCTTGTACTGCTGCTCTAAAGCTTTGAGCATTACCTTGAATAAAATCAGGGAGAGGAGACACTTTTGTCTTTTTTGTTTTTTGAGACAGATTCTCTGTGTATTATTCCTGCCTGTCCTAGAGCTTGCTCTTTATACAAGGCTGGCCTTGAATTCAGAGATGAGCCTGCCTCTGCCTCCCAAGTGCTGTCACTAAGGGCTTGTATGGCCACTGCCTGGCATGATTGTGATCTTGTCTTTTTCCTGATTTTAGATGACATTCTTTCAGATGACTGTTTGCACTTTATATATTGCAATATATATTGCAATATATAGCAATACATTGTATTGATGAAAGTTTCTTCTTTGTCTAGTTTCTTAGAGCCTTTTATTATGAAATGATGCTGAAAGAAACCTTTCCTGCATCTTGAGATGATCATGTGATTTATATCCTTGAGTCTGAGTTCTGTATTACATTATTGATTTGCATATTTTGAGCTATCCTTGTATCCCTGGGGTGAAATGAACTTGGCCATGGTGCATGATCTTCTTAATGTGTTCTTGAATAGAATTTGCAAGGATTTTATTGAGAAGTTTTACATCATGTTAATCAGGAAAACAGTTAAACTATTTTCTTTTTTGTTTGCACTTTCTCTGGTGTTGCTCTCAGGATATTTCTGGCTTTGTAGAATGGGCTTCCTGGGAATCTTTTCCTTTCAAGTTTTTGAAACAGTATGAGTTGCATGAGTGTTAGCAATTCCTTAATATTATGGAATTATCCAATCAGCCCTGGGCTTTTCTTTGCAGGAAACATTTTATTGCTGATAAAAATGTCATTCTTGGTTACTCATTCATTTAAGTAGCTTATATCTTTGTGTTTGGATTTTGATAGATTGTATTTGCAAAGAAATTTATGAATTTCTTTCTAGATATTCCACCTTATTGGAACATGAGTTCCAAAGTACTTCTTGATGATCTTCTGGATTTATGAATCTATTGTACCTTACTCATATCTATTCAATTCTAATTTTATCAGTTTGGTTCATTTCTTTCTTCTTTGGTTCATTTCATTAGAGTTTCTCATTCTTATTTATCTTTATGAAGAATAACTTTTTTGATTGCTTACACACACTGTATACACATATATGTATATTGAATATATATGTATATATATTCTGTGTTCTCTCAATGCCATTAATTTCTGTCTGAGTCTTTGTTGTCTCTAGACATTTACTTCTTTGGTGTTTGACCTACTTGTTTGCAAACTCTTTCCCTTTTAAAAGGGAAATGTCTTCTTGGAAATGCCCTAACTGTAATCTAAATATTCTGGTAAGTTATGATATTTTGTTGTTTCTAGTAATTTAATTTCCCAAACAATTCACAACAGAATATCCATACATCCATATATAGATATAGATATACAGAGAGAGTCTTGCTTTGTAGAATGAGCTTGTCAGGATTCTCTTCCTTTCAAGTTTGTGGAACAGGTTGAGTTGCATCTACAAAACACGTAGAAGAAAAAAAGCAAAGCCTTATCTCTTGCCCTGTATAAATCTCAACTCCAACTGCATCAAAGACCTCAGTGTATGTAAGAGAAGATAGCCGGACTCTGATGGAGAGGAAGGTGGGAAATACACTTGAACTCATTAGCACAGGAAAGGAAATTCTGAACAGGACCCTGGCAGTTGAGCCATTAAGACCAAGCATTTACAAATTGAATCTGAGACAATGAAGCTTCTGAATAGTAAAAGAAACCACCATTTGAGTGATTAGACAGTCTACAGTATGGGAAAAACTCTTTTTCAGCTATGCAACTAAAAGTTAGTATCTGCAAAAAAAATTAAATAAATGAAGGTGGCAATAAGACAACCAATTTTTAAAGGGATATGAAACTAAACAAAGTTCTCAAAAGACAAAATACAAATGACTTAGTCTTTTTATACAAATGTCAGTGTCTCCAGCTGTCATAGTAGAGCCAACTAAAACTACTTTTAAGTGTCATCTTACTACAGTTACAATGGCCAAGATAAAAATAAAAATAAAAAAATAAAAAAAGACAAGTTCTGGCAGTGTCTTGGTTTCTCAGTTAGGGTTTATATTGCCTTAAGAGACACCATGACAATAGCAATTCTTACAAAGAAAATATTTAATTTAACTGGGGTGGCTGGCTTACAGTTCAGAGGTTCAGTCTATTATCATAGTGAGACATGGCAGCATGCAGGCAGATATGGTGCTGGAGAAGTAGCTGAGAGTCCTGCATCTTGCAGGCAACAGAAAATGGTCTATGACACCGGGCATTATCTTGAACATATATGAGACCTCAAAGCCTACCTCCACAGTAACACACTTCCTCTAATAAGATGTACCTACTCCAACAAGTCCATACCTCCTAATAGTGCCACTCCCTTTTGGGGGCATTTTCTTTCAAACCACCGTAGGCAGGAATGTAGATAGAAAGGTAATTCTTTTCTCTGCTGCTGAGAGTGTAAACTGATGAGTTCACAATGGGAATCAAAATGGAGGTTCCTCAATGGTAGAAATAGATGTACCATATAAACTTGCTGTAGCACTCTAGGACATAGACCCCAAAGTCTCTGTATTCTAGTATAGTAATACCTACTTATCTGGGCATATACCTGTTCTAACTAGGAAATGGAAACAGTCTAGATGTCTATCAACTTATAGATTATGAAATTTGGTAAGTTTATACAATGGAATATTATTAAATTTTTGAGGAAAATTAAATTATGAAATTAACAGTTAAATGGATAATTGGATTTTTTGTATGCTAGTGTTTAGACTATTTTATGGAAAGGTTTCTATAGTATGCTGTGAAGAATGTGTCTTCTGTATGATGGAGAGAATATTCTATAGATTTAGTTATTCCATTTGTCCTATAGTCTAGCTTATTTTGAAGTTTCTTTGTTGATTTCATTTCTCTTTTTGAAGGACTATTTCTTTCTTTTTATATTTTTCCATTGAAATAGAATTACAACATTCATCCCTTCCCTTCCCTCCCATCAGTCCCTCCCAGTTACACCCTCAAGTTGATAGCCTCTTTATCTTTTGATTACATCCGTGGGATAGGCTAATTCTCTTCCCAGCAATCACTGGTTGCCATGGCTCCGAGGGAACCCAGCCCCCAACAGATAGATGAACATCACAGTTTCTGAATCTGTGGCTCAGGAAGCATCATAAAAGAGGAGGGCAGAAAGATTGTTAAGACCCAGAATATCAGGATGACTGTTGTAAAGCAGTCTTTCCTAGAAATGACTGAATAAATGAGAGTGAAATAATAACAGAATCTAATAGACATGCTAATGGGGAGGAGAAATTTGTCATAGGATCTTAGGCCTAGAAAAAAAAAAAAACTACAGGAAACTCTTGGTTGATTTTCAATTTGCATGAGCTATCTAAAAGTGAGAGTGGAGTACTGGGATAACCCACTGCTTTTTTGCCATAATCCGGATGACCTTTCACACCCATTAGCATTTTAAAATTAAATTAGGAGCACCAACATTCAGTGCATATGTTTTTACAATTATTATCTTTTGATGGATTGTTCCATTTATTAATTTTCGTTGTCCTTTATCTTCCCTTACTAATTTTGGTTTGAAATGTGCTTTGCCATGTATTAGAATAGCTTTTTTTCTACTCCTGTTCCTTTGATACGTTGACATTTATGCTCTCATGCTGTGGTTGTCTTTGGCAGCAAATTGGGCTTCTTGGAGACATCAAAGCATTGAGTATAGATTTTTATTTTCAGTCTAGTCAGTCACTTTGCATCTCTTTATTGTTTAGGTAAAGCTATTTACATTGAGAGTCATTTTCTTCACTTTTTAAAATTCACTGGCTTGCTATTTGTTCTTTATTTTCTCCCCTATTAAAATGAGTGGTCTCCAGTGTTGGACTTTGTAGACTCTTTCCTTGTTCTCCTTTATTCATCTATTCACTCCTGAAACTTGTCCTTTCCTATTCTCTAACTATTGAGACTCTCTCTCACTTCTACAAATTGTGTAGTATCCTGTTAAGTGTGCGTATTATTCTGCAGTGTGGGTGTGGTGGCCATGAGATACCTCGGTTTATATTTGTTTTGGAAATAGACATATTTTTCCTCTATCAAAAAAATAATTTTCTTTACTCATGACAGAATCTTGTTTAACAAATCAATTACTTTCAGAGCTTGAAAAATATCATTCCATGCCTTTCTGCATTTTATAATTGCTGATAAATATCTGATATTATTATAAGATGTTTGCCTTTGTAGGTATGCTTTGTTTTCCATTACAGTTTTTATTGTTTTTCTTTGTTTTGTATTTTTGACATCTTGATTACAATAGGTCAGGTTGAGTTTTTTCTCTTGCCACATCTATGGGGGATTCTAAATGTCTTTTGAGTTTGGATATACACCCTTTTCTCTAGACCTGGAGAAACTTTTACTATCATTTCAGGGAACAGATTGTGTATGATGTTAGCCTTTATCTCAGTTTCTTTTTACTCAGTGGATCTGAGGCCTTATCCTAATCAAGAATATTGATCCTATTTTCTAGAATATTTTCCATTCATTGAGTCTTGTATTCTTCCAAACTATATTAACGGTCAATTTCCTTCTTGAAATTTTAATATGTTGCTAAGTTTTTCAGCGATATTGCTGATTGTTATTTTGTGTCTTGCTGGTATTTTCCTGTATGCTGCAAAAATTTTCCATGCCCTGGATTGAATTTATTTGTATACTTTTGAGTACTGTTTTCAGTAGTAATGTTTGAAATTTTCATTTGGTACCTGTTTTGGTAAAGTTGAGTTCAGTACTTGAATTATTATGCTTTTTTGATGTTGAAGTGTACGTTTTTGTGATTTGACTTAGTCATCTACTAGGTTGAATATCTTTTACAGTTTGTGTTTCTTCTTTTGGTTTTATGGTGGAATGCTGTAATTTATCAGCCTACTATTAAGTGGTCAGCTGAGAGACAGCATGACCCATTGAGGAGAAAGCACATGGCTACAAACATGAGCAACATGGAACCATATCAGACAGAGGAAAATACTGAAATTAAACATGGAATGGAATGACACAGGGGTGAAGAGTAAAAGATTAAAACTGTATTTACAAGGAAACAAAAATATCAAATAATGAGAAAGTTTAAAATGGATTAAATAAATTTAAGAAAAGGAATGAAAATAAAAGCATAAGTACTTTGT
>CABHPR010157117.1:0-12199 GCA_902168415.1 Peromyscus melanophrys | reverse complement strand
TTTTTTTTTTTTCAAGACAGAGTTTCTTTGTGTAGCCCTGGCTGTCTTGGAACAAGCTGTGTAGACTAGGCTATCCTGGAACTCACAGATATCCATCTGCCTCTGCTTCCCAAGTGCTGGGATTAAAGGCATGTGCCACCACTGCCTGGTTCATATCTGGGTTTTCATGAAGGTTCCAGGTAGCAGAACTCAGACTATCAGCTTCCATAGCCAGGTTCTTCGCCCCAGCCCAGGTTCTATTTTTTCTAACTGATTAAAATCAAAACTAGCCTAATCCAAAGAAAAGAAAAATTATCTTTACAACTGTGGTGAGTTACCCTATAAATGCCGTCCTGTGCAGACCAAATTCCAAGAGCTCACACCCAGTCTACAGGATCAACATGAGCACAAACAAATGTTTCCAGAAGGGTAAGTCATTTATGACAGTGTAATCAAAGCCCTTGGATGATCATCTATCTTTGTGTTCCCGAACTGCAGAACTCAGGAGTTAGATGAGGCTCTAACTAGAGCCGTCGCCTCTAGTGTCTGCAGAGGTTAAGCCAGAGACTCTTCAGACTCTAGGAATGTTCTCTCACATGGGTATTCATGGAAAAATTTGACCTAGGCTTTATGCTTGGCCTTATCAAACAAAACCATGTAGATAACATGGGCATTTGGGGCTGATATGATTTGGATCAGTATTACACTGAAAAATACTGGCTTCATGGATTATGATTAAAATCCCTGGAGGAGAATAGGTAGAGCAACCCTCAGAGGCTTCTGGGAGGTAGGCTGGGGAAGATAGCCAGTGCTAAGGGTTACTTCCCCACACCCATGTGTCCTGGCTCTGGCTCTAGGGCACTCTGAAAGGTAGAGTAACAAGTGCATGCACAGACAGCCTGCCCTTTCCAGCCAGATGACCTGCGCAGGGGGTCATCAGGCAACGGGCTTCACTTTCCCTGGTTCAAACTGAGAGCCAGCGGGGACCAAGCAGCTCTCTCCTCCCATCAGTACCAGCGGTGGCTTGAAGAGTGACTCAAGACAAGACCCTTGAGAGTCTCCCTACCCCACACCAGGCAAGCTCAATCAGCGAAGGACCACCACCATCTCCCCACCACAGGTATGGTGAGTGGCCACTACTGGTGTCTCCCGTGCTCAGCAGGCTAACGGCAGCTCCAAAGGGAAATTGCTAAGGTTCCTCTTCTGTTCTGATCAGTGATTTGGGATGACCATTCCTTGTTTGGGGTGAGAAAGCCGAGTCCCTTACCCCACACAATAGATAGAGCCAATAGAGGAGGTGGAATATAGGACAGAAGATGATTTTAGGCTCTGGTTCGAATTGTGGCAATGGGGAAGCTGATCCATGCCTCCTCCCAAGTACTTAGTGCTCTGCATACCCTATTTCTACATGCTGCATCCTGCAACCTGTGGGGATGCAATTCAGAGGCAAGACACACCCACAGTCCCACCCCAGGCTGCCACCTCAGTTGGTGGAGGCTAAGGTGGTACCCAGTGATCAGAGGAAGCAGATGATGCTGTGGCATGGCTGTTGCTAAGGGACAGGTCACAGAGATAGAGACTTCATTCATGATTCATGAGCCCAGAGTTCTGGCTTTGGACCTTAGCCCCTGGTCACTGGCAGAATTCTAGGCTAGTATCCTAGGTGAGGTTTTAAGAGTTGGCGCTAGCAGAGAAGCTCCAAGCTTGTAAAACAACAGCTTGCAGTTGATTGTTCTTATTTGACTCCTTGAGACTCTAGAAATCAGACCAAGAAGAAGAAAAGCACTAAAATAAAATGGCTTTCAGAGCAGGAATTCCCTCCAAATATGGAATGCCTATGGAGGCTAGGGGAAATGAGTTCTGGCTGTTTGCGACCAAAAAATGCCTTTAGGAAACCAAACAGAACTGTGGGTCTCTCTTCCTGATTAGGCTGTGTCAAGATATGGACAAATACCCCATATCTGCCCAACCCCTGGGACCTTCACCATGGATCACCCTGTTCATCCAAGAGTAAAACCAGAAGCAGAGTAGAAAATGAGACCGAATTCCCTTTGGACTCTGTGCTATCTTGGTGTTTCAATCTGCCCCAGCCCTTTCTCCCACCTAAGAAATCCCCTTGCTCTGGCAAGCTTCCTCCCTGCTTGGGTTGGCTAATATTGTTCATTAGACAGGATCTAGAGCTATCATTTAGGACACATAATTATGTGTCCCTCTAGACACATCTGTGAGGGAGTTTCTAGATTATATTAACTGAGGTGGGAAGATCCGCCCTAGATATATGTAGTGCCATCCTATGGGAGCTGGGGTCCAAGGATGAATAAGACAGAGAAGGTAAGCTGAGCACCTTCATTCATCTCTCATTTCCTGACTGTGGATGCCATGTGACCAATCATCTCACCTTCCTGCCAAGATGCCTCCCCTGCCCTAGGGACTGTACCCTCAGAGCGTGAGCCCAAATAACCCTCCCTCTTGAAGCTGTCCTTTGCAGGTGTTTTCCCATCGAGGAGAGCAACTGACTGACACACCACTGGCTGCAGTCTCTCTCCTTAGCATCTGTTGAAATAACAGTTGGATGGACATTTCTCTAGCTCCTTCTGGACTGGACACTCAGGCACATTGTTCACCATGGTGCACCCATTTGAGGGGCCTTCTGATTCCCTGGACCAATGTTCTGGATGCAGTCAGCTTCTCTGTGGTTATCTCTCTGCACCCTGAACGTGAGACAGAGCCTCAACTACCTCCTTGTAGGTTTGCCTTGCCTGCTTACTGCTCTTGCCGTGGGGTGTTGTAGCCTTTTGATGGAGGCCTTAAGTTAACACGCTCATTTCACACCTACAACTAAGACATCCCTTCCTCCTATTCCCATTGCAAATGAAGGCAATTTCATCCCTATCACTCTAAGATCCCTGGCGTCCAAAAGCCCAGATACCAATTAGCCTCCATTGGAGATTAATAAACAATACAATAATGACAGATAAAAAGACTAATTCCTTGGCCAGGAGAATCGCTTTAATTAATTTAATCCTGGCTGAAAGATCAGCTGTGCCCAGGCCTGCTCACCAGCAGGGCCATTTATCCCAGTCTGTCCTGGTCCCAAAGCCAGGGTGTGCTTGGGAGCCCGCACTTGGGCGACAATGAGAAGCAGATTGTACTGTCAGGCTTCATTAAAGGTGACCATTAGCATTTGGCTCTGAAGACCCGGCACCAGCTCTCAGCCCTTAGCTGTTTCTTTTCTGGTGCATTGTGAAGTTTGGTTCAGCTGTGAGACATAAAAATTCTCTTTGGACTCCCAGGAGGCGAAGGATGGCTACTATTTGACGCCTGTCCTTCTGCGTGCGACTTAAAGGGCCAATCTCCAGGGAAGTGACGTCCCAAGACTCTTATTTGAAAAACCAGTCATGTGCAGCTGCCTGTCTTTCGGATATTTTAAAGGAACGGAATTTTCTAGGACTCAGCCACTGCACTCAAACACAAGGGAACTATGCTACCCTTTCAGGAGCCTATTCTAACTGTCCACACCAGTAAAGAGGCCAAAAAGTGACAAACAGGAACGCACCATCGCAGTGGGAAATGGGAGCCAGAGGCTCAGAAGGGGGATAGGGACAGCCCACATGATTTAAAGTCAACAGCTCAAAGCCCAGTTTCCATGGGCTTCGGGAAGGCTTTCCGGCTTGCAGACTTCATCACATAAAGTACAACATTTTTATTTACTTCTCTCTGTGTCTGTCTCTTGCTCTCTCTCTCTCTCTCTCTCTCTCTCTCTCTCTCTCTCTCTCTCTCTCTCAGTGAATTTCAACTACTTTCTACATGCTGGATCATTTTTACTTTTAGGTCATCTTGCACAAGGAGGTATTAAAATTATCCCTAAACAGAGCAATAGCCCCCTCTCTCTCATGTCCTATAATCAGGTCATTCCCACTGGGCATGGCTCTGCCACCCTTCTTTCCTATTCATTCTATTGAAAGATTTGGTGGGGGGGGGGGGGGTTTTTTCTTTCTTTCTTTTTTTTGAATTTTCAATGTTTTGTTTCATATTTCATTTGGCATCAAGCCACACTGCTCACTTTTTGAAATGAGGTCTCACAAATCAACCAACCCCAGCAATGACCAGCCTGCCTTCCCACCCCTCCTCTCCTGTTTCCTCCTCATTCCCTTCTCCTCTCCTTTCTTTCCTTCCCTCCTCCTCCTCTAGTCCTTCCTTCCTTCTTCCTCCTTTCTTTCCTTCCTTTTTCTTCCCCCCGCCATTCTTTCTTTCTGTCTGTCTTTCCTCCTTGTTACTGTTTAGATTATCAAGCGATGTGTCGGAAAGATAAATTTAAGAAGGTAAACACTAACTCGAACTCACGTTCAGCACTGCAGGCCACTCTCTGACTCCTCCTCTCTAGTCAGAAGTGACTGGCAGCCTCATTTGAGCCCTCTTGCCAAAGGAGAGGACACAGGGTATGCACAAAGGCCTGGGGGGAGGGGGTCATTCAGGGGATCCAGAGGCTGTGGATTAGGATGTTAGGATGGCTGAAAAGGGTAACTCAGGACCACATCCCACTTTACCCAGAGCAGCGGTACCTTAATTGACTTTGCATATTATGCCTTGGAAAAGGGAGTCTGAAGTTTAAAATTCTCTTAGATTTCTGATGATTGCATAAACTAGACTTTCTGGGAGTCCATGAATTTTCTCACCAAACAGAAATATGAATCTCAAAAATCAAATACTCACAGGAATTGCAAGTGTCTTTGTCTGCTGAACCTTCCTGTGAACCACAGCCACAGAGGGCCCTGTACAGCAGTAACAAACCAGCGAGGATCAAGGGTGAATCAGAGGCCTCCCTCATCCCCAACATTGGCAGTTGCCAGTGGGGCCACCCCCACACATGACTGTGCATAGTACGCTCACTTTGAGCCGCAGGAACTCTTCCAGACTTGCTCTGCTTCCCTACAGTGGCATTGCCGCATTCAGCTCTCCACTTGTTTCTTCTCTTGTAGCCTTGGCGAGAGGACAACTTTGCTAGTTCCAGTTCAGTGAGAGACCCTTTCTCGAACGATAAGGTGACAGGCAATTGGAGAAAATACCTGACATCAACCTCAGGCCTCCACAGGAATGTACACATTTGTGCACATGTACCCCCACCACCATGAGCACACACACACACACATACACACACACACACACACACACACACACACACACGCACACACGCACTTATATCCTAAGGCTACTATGCAATCCACCCCCTGCCTCTCTGTCAAGTCCCCTGATGACAGCATATGCATGTCAAATGTCTGAGGAGGTTTACAGAACCTCAGACATATCTCTCTGCCATTGGTATAAGAGTGAAGGCATCTGTATGTTAGTGAATGCCAATGAGCACATGAACGCTCCTAGGTGTGGTTGAGGAGAAGGTTTTTATTGTTGAAATGAGGGAGAGAATAGTCAGAGGCATCTGGAAGAGTCCAGACTGCACTGGGCCAGCAGAATGAACCAGGCCATGAGAAGAGAAGGGGAGGGGAGGGTGGGAGAGGAAGAGAGAGGGGAGGAGAGAGGCAAAGGAACAAGGGAGAAGCTGAGGACCAAGAGTGTGCACAGCCAAAATGGCTGGGGTTCTATAAGAGAATTTGGGGAGAGGGAAGCAAAGCTCAGAGGCTGGAGAGGTTTAGGGGAGAGGGTAAGAAGTGCTGGGAGGAACCAGAACTCTGTAACAGAACCTGGTGGCCCTCAAGTTTGATATGTTAAACGAGTACTTCAGTTAGCCATTTGTCCTGGGTTTCTTTGGGACCTAACAGCTATCAGCTGGTAGGTGGTGGCCAGTAATCACCATTTACCTGTGGCTAGAGGTGGACCCACATTCTCCCAGCTACTTCTTTTTCAAAGTCACCTACCTTTAGTGAGCCTGAACACCAGCATAAGACTTCTAGACACCAACTACCCATCTCCATGCTCCAAGATTCTAGCTCAGCAGAAGAGTACTGTGGAAAACAGGCAAGCTTGTCCCAGGATAAAGCCACTCCACGATGAAGGAAAGCTAACCGGAATCTATAGAAACACAGAAGCAGACCCTCATTTACCTGTGCCTAAGGCTGAGTCACCAATGGATTTAAAACAGAGACAGTTTTTTTTTTCATTAAATAATCCCAAATTGAAATGGGTTTACATGCTGCTTGAGATGGAAAGCATCCATGATATAAAAAGACCTCCATCTTGGTTCTCGATTCTGAAGAAGTACGCCCTCCCCGTAAGGAAAGCACAGTTTAGCTTGAGTCCCGCTTCACAGAGTACCCACTGGCTGCCAAAACTGCTCTCTGTTAGAAGCAAGCAAGACACAGAGGCAGCTCTTGTCAGGGAAACCCACCCTTGGTTACAGGAAACAGAGAGCTTGCCTTATTCTGCTGGGTTCCCCCTTGGGGGACTCTTCTGTGGAATATTCTGTGTGGGCTTAGCAAATATAAACAAACTCAGAGCCATAGGTGCCCAATGAGATTGTTCTAGAATGCCCTCATGTTTCAGTATTTCTTTTCTTCTCCAACTCTACTTGGAACTCAAAGACTAAGAATGCATCTTTTTTAAAAGATGTATTTTTACTTATTTTTTTTATGGGTATGAGGCCTGCATGTATGTGTATGCAACATGTGTGTGCAGTACTTGCAGAGGCCAGAGGAGAGCACAGATGCCCTGGAACAAGAGAACCATTGTAAGCTAACATGTGGGTGGTCTTCTAGAAGAACAATCAGTGCTCTCAACCACCGAGCCATCCCTCCAGCCCCCAAACTTATCTTTTTGTTTTGTTTTGTTGCTGTGTGGGGTTTGGGTGTGGTGATATATTTTGTCCCCCAAAATATTGTGCACTCTAATAAAACTTTCTGAGGATCAGAGGAAAAAGCCAGCCACTATAGTAAACATAGAAGTCAGGCAATGGTAGCATATGCCTTTAATCCTAGCATTTGGGAGGCAGAGATCCACCTGGATTTCTGTGACTTCAAGGCCACACTGGGGAACAGAGCCAGGCATGGTGACACATGCCTTTAATCCCAGCACTAACCATAGAGGTCTGGAGGTCTGTACAGACAGACAGGAAGTGATGTGGCTGGGCATACAGAGGAAGTGAGATGCAGAAAAGAAAGGCATATAGGCATGGGTATACAGGAAGAAGGTCTCTTTGGAGACTGAGGGCTGGTAAGAATGTGGCTGGCTTCTTTCTGCTTTTCTGATCTCTTGGTTTTAACCCCAATATCTGGCTCCGGGTTTTTTGTTTTTGTTTTATTAATAAGACCGTTTAGCAATTCATCTTGCATTTGGATTTTGTTGTTTGCTTTTGTTTTAGTTAAGAGATAGAGTCTCAGGTAGCTCAGGTTGTCCTGGAACCACTATGTAGCTCAGATTATCCTGGAACCACTATGTAGCTCAGGTTGGCCTTGCATTCCTGATCCTCCTTCCTCCACCTCCCAAGCACTCGTATTCCTGGTGTGTGTCACCATGCCCAGCTCAAAGACCACATCTTGACTCCCTCACATTCCCCTACAAAGTACTCAGTTAAAACAGCAAGTTGGGGGTTTGGGGATTTAGCTCAGTGGTAGAGTGCTTGCCTAGCAAGCGCAAGGCCCTGGGTTCGGTCCTCAGCTCTGGAAAAAAAAAAAAAAGACAAAATAACAAAAAAGATTTGGCCGGGCAGTGGTGGCGCACGCCTGTAATCCCAGCACTCAGGAGGCAGAGGCAGGCAGATCTCTGTGAGTTCGAGGCCAGCCTGGTCTACAGAGCTAGTCCAGGACAGGCTCCAAAGCTACAGAGAAACCCTGTCTTGAAAAACAAAACAAAGAAACAAACAAAAACAAAAACAAAAAAACAGCAAGTTGAGCAAATGAAAACAGTGTCAGATGAACTGATAGGTCATTTTTCACCTTCAAAAGAAACCAGTTTATAACTGAGAAATACACACACATTTGCCTGCTCACACACATACACACACAAGCATACACACATTCACTTTCTCATACATTCACACACATCCACTTGCACATGTGTGTACCTATGTATACACACACTTTCTCACAAACATGCACTTGCACACACATGCATATACACATACACATATGTACAAACACACACACGTACAAACACACACATACACACACTCAGACACACATGCATACATATACATTCATACATATTTTCTTACATATGTGCATCAATACACATGCATACACATATGCTCACATGTGCGTGCACACACACACGTGCACACACACACACACACACACACACAAATCCTTTATAGAAACAGCTCTCCCTAAATTGCTCTGACTCTTTGCACTTGAGAATTAACAGCTCCCAGAGTCGCAATATACATGAAACCAAAGAGCAGCCAGCTGAAAAGCGTGAGTGGATTTTCTTGGGAAATTGCAAGCCTCTATTGCAGGCCTGTTTTGATGATCAAAGGGAGAATGTTATGAGACAGTGCTTTGAACACTCAGAGTGCCACACAAATGGAAAGGATCATTAGCTTACCACACTCGAAGCACAACAGCTGACTCTGTCCAAAACAGTTCCGCTCCAATGCAGAGTCCGTGGAAAGGCAAACCTTGGCCTCCACAGCTTTTCTTGTGGTCAGGATTCGGTGATTTCTGCGTGGTTTTGTTGTTGCGCCGTTAGTGGTTTTTCACCAGGACCTCGTAAGACCTGCGTTTGTCCATAAACACTATACGGTGAGACTCATTGCTAAACAGACCCAGCGGAGCACACACTTTGCTGGGGACATTTGCATTCATCATTGCGATAATGAATTCACCACTCAAGACATGAGCAAATTCCTCAAAGAAGTCCTTGTCCTATGCTTAGGACGAAGGGTACTTCTGCCAGATCAAGGCAAATTCTACTGAAAACTGCTTCCTTTGAGAGGCACAAACAGTGAGTTTCCAATGCCACCAGGCCATCACTCTGTATGCTGACTTAAATTTTCTTTTTAAGCAAACTGGTAAAAATATGGTATAGGAGTCTTCTGAAATGTGATAGCCTCAGTGGAACCAACTTGCTATGAGGCAGGGCAAGGACCTTGGTGTGCCTCGTTGCCTGGTGGGGAGGGTGGAGCAGGACCAGGATGTCATGGTCCCTTCAGATGCTCATGTTTTATGACTCTGTGGGTCTTTATCCTGAGACACTCAAAAGAATAAATGTGCTGCACTTAGAAGGCAGCCACAAAAATAAACCTTAGTGTTCCAAAGGGAAGCACACTTCATCCCACTGCCATCACGGCTGAAAAGAATTCCCATCCCACTTTGTACTTTGTGGTATGGAGTTGTTTCACAACAACCTGTGAAGTAGAAATTTCAAGTTCAGTTTATAAATTATGGAATTGGAACTAGAGTGAATGGCTAAGGAGGCTTCCCTTTCTAGAGATTCTTAGTTTTTAAGTTTTGATGTGTGTGTGCATGCATGTGTGCATGTGTGTGCGTGTGTGCATGCGCGTGCGTGCGTGCGTGCATGCATGCGTGTGTGTGTGTGTGTGTGTGTGTGTGTGTGTGTGTGTGTGTGTGTATGCCACATATATGCAGGTTCCCGGAGAGGCCAGAATAGGGCATTGGATCCCATTAATACAGGTGGTTGTGAGTCTCCTGACATGGGCATTAGGAATCAAACTCAGGTCCTCTGCAAGGGTAGCAAGTGCTCTAAACTACTAAACCAGCTCCAGGCCCCTCTTCCTTCTCTCTCTCTCTCTCTCTCTCTCTCTCTCTCTCTCTCTCTCTCTCTTTCTTTCTTGTTTTTGTTTTTCAAGGCATGGTTCCTCTGTGTCCTGGAAGTCGCTCTGTAGATCAGGCTGGCCTTGAACTCACAGAGATCTGCCTGCCTCTGTCTCCCGAGTGCTGGGATTAAGCTGTGCATCATAAATCACCCAGCCAATAGGGGCCATTCCTGTTTAAACCACCAAACTGTAAAACTGAACTAAGAGGAATTAGAATGCATCTTATACACTGTAGTAGAATATTATTTTAAGGTGTGTTACTTTTGTTTATGTTGCATTTGTTTAACTCTGTGAAGCTGTGTTACTTTGCCTGTCTAAAACATTTGATGGTCTGATAAAGAACTGAACAGCCAATAGCAAGGCAGGAGAAAGGATAAGTGGGGCTTCCAGGCAGAGAGAATGTACAGAAGGAGAAATCTGGGAGGAAGGAAGTAGCCAGAGAAGGAGGAGGACTCCAGGGACCAGCCACCCAGCTACACAGCAAGCCACAGAGTAAGAGTAAGATTTACAGAAGTAAGAGAATGGGAAAAGCCCAGAGGCAAAAGATAGACTGGGCTAATTTAAAGTTAAGGAAAGCTGTCAAGAAACAAGCCACACGAAGGCCAAGCATATATAAGTAATAATAAGCCTCCATGTGTGATTTATTTGGGAGCTGGGTGGTAGGGCCCCCCAAAAGAGCAAAAGCAAACAACAACAACACATTACAAAGATGACAAAGAACAAATTAATAAATTTTATAAATTTAAATAAACCAGTAACAAACAGCTGTAATAAAGCAGCCATAACAAAGGAGAGCCAGGACCAGGTGGGCTCTTACCTAGATTCTACCTGAGCTAACACCAATGATCCTCAAGCCTTTACCATAAAATAGAAACATAAAGACCCTATCAAACTCATTCTATGAAGCCTGATACCAAAACTAGGTTAAGAGACAAAAAAAAAAAACAAAACCCAAAACAATAAAGCAATTTCCTTGATGAGTATAGACAGAAGAAGTGTTGGTCCTTGCCAGCTGAATTCCACAGCACAATAAAAAGAGATCACATAGCGATCTAGCTGTTTCACTCAAACAAACTCCTAAGTATAAGGCAGAATATCAAGGATAAAACTCACACAATCAACTTACTAGAAGGAGAAAGAAAAGTCTTGGAGAAGATTCAACATCCTTTTATAATAATTCTGAATACACTAGGTGTAGAAAAATGAAACATGAACATAATAAAGGCCACACATAAATACACACACACAAGTAGCATCATACTTAATGGGGAAACACTAAAACATGGTTTCAAAACCAGGAATGGGGCTATATTGCTTAATATTCAGTATAGTATATGAAGTTTTATGCAGAGCAATCAGGCAAGAGAAATGAAAGAGATGCAGAATAGAAAAGTATGAGGCTAAACTGCCCTTGTTTGCTGACGATACGTGTCCATACCCAGGAAATTGAAGAGACCCACCAGGAGACTCCTAGAATCTGTAATCAAATTCAGCAAATAGTAGCAGGATACAAAGTCAGCACGAAAGGAGTAGCTTTCCTATGCATTAATAATGACGTTTCTGAGAAAGAAATCAGGAAAACGGTCCCATTCACAACAGCCACAGGAAAACACTATCTGGGAATAGAGCTTCAGAGGCAGTAAACATCTCTACAATAAAAGTCAGAAGCCACGGCAGAAAGAAAAAGATACCAGAGTAGGAAAAGACTCCAATATTCATGGATAAGGGAGATCAATACTGTTATAACGTCTATACTACTGAAAGCAATTGACAAGTTCAATGCAATTTCCATCAAAATATTAATGACAGTCTTCACTGAATTTTGTGTTCATATGTGCAAAAATTCACATATGAACACAAAATACCTGTGCTGGCTAATTGTATGTCAAGTTGACTCAAACTAAAGTCATCTGAGAGGAGGGAACCTCAATTGCAAAAATGCCTCCATAAATTCAGGCTGCAGGCAAACCTGGAGGGCATTTTCTTAATCAGTGATTGATGGGAGAGGGCCCAGCTCAGTGTGAGTGGTACCGCTGAGGCTGTGGTCTTGCTTGCTATAAGAAAGCAGTCTGAGCAAGCCGTGAGAAGCAAGCCAATAAGCAGCACCCTTCCATGGCCTCTATCAGCTCCTGCCTCCAGGCTCCCGCCCTGCCGAGCTCCTGCCATAACTGTTACATGGAAGGGTGAGTGAAATAACCCCCTTCCTCTCTGAGTTGCTCTTGCTCATGAAGTTTCATCACAATAGCAACTCCAAGACAATACCCTAAATAGCTAAAGCCATCCTGAGCAGACAGTGATGCTGTGCCAACTCATCTGACTTCAAACTGTTCTACAAAGCCATGTTGGCATAAAAACCGATACCTAGACCAATGGGTTGAGCAGATGACCTGGGGGCGGGGGCAGGTGGGAACAAAACAAAAGCATGCAACTACAGTTAGTAGATTCTCAGTAACAAAAAAAAATAAACACTGGAGAAAAGACAGCTTCTTTAGTAAA
>CABHPR010157116.1:0-38620 GCA_902168415.1 Peromyscus melanophrys | reverse complement strand
AAAAAAAATGTACTTGAAAATCCCCAAGCTGTGGAATTTCTCGCTCACTGAAGAATAATTTCATGGTACTCACCACGGTCTGTAATCCTGAGTCATCCCTGAGAAGGTAGCAATCTGAAGGACACACATTGACCATCAGTCCTCATATTTCATGAACTCCAGTCAGCATTCAAATCCCCCACTTTTGAACTCAATATCTGCAGGTGTAGCTAGAGTTTTCTTGCCTGGCCCATGGTCAGGATAAATCTCTTTCACCAGCCAGTCCCACAGCCGCTCAGACCCAACCAAGTAAACACAGAGACATATATTGTTTACAAACTGTATGGCCGTGGCAGGCTTCTTGCTAACTGTTCTTATATCTTAAATTAATCCATTTCTATTAATTTATACCTTGCCACATGGCTCGTGGCTTACCGGCATCTTTACATGCTGCTTGTCCAGGCGGTGACTGGCAGCAACTCCTTCCACCTTCCTGCTCTTTTAATTCTGTTAGTCCCGCCTATACTTCCTGCCTAGCCACTGGCCAATCAGTGTTTTATTAACAACACATTTGCCATACAGAACATTCCACAGCATGCAGGTGATTAATATTATCCATCTCTCTTGCATTTGTTGCGTAAGAAATTTATTTGTATCTCCCTGACAATACAGATCACTTTTCTCTGGCATAGCAGTTACTTAAATAAATACACCTATTTCTTGTACTAAATTAACACTCCCAGAATAGTTCATGTGTGATTCACTTTTGAAACTGCTATCACTGGCTGCGGATTCTTCACAGGCATTTACTAAACGTTTATGCAAAGCAAATGAATGAGATGTTGTGACCATAAATGCCTCCTCCCTATGTTTATCATTATAGACACATATAATTCATGGACCACAAAGCTTTACCTTTCTAAAGTGTACAATGGGATGGTTTTTAACTAAATTTAAACCTTTAAAAATAACATTTTTATATGTTAATGTTATAATTTTATAACATTAATAAAAATATTTCAACAATCCGGAAGGTTTGCAGATATTAGAGTCCTGAGGAAGAGGATGAGATGGGAGAGCAGAGGATTTGTCTTGAAGGTCTTTGCTTTTCTACCTGTTACCCAGTGCTGCCCTGTCTCCATCCAGCCACAGTCCTTTCTACATCACTGGCTCACCCGCATTCCCAGTATCCATCTGCCTGGTCTGAGAACAGGACTTCTCTGTGTTTCATGGTATGCATGTGTTTGTATTGGTGTGTAATGTGTGTGTAGGTGCATGTGTGTATGTGGAGGAGAGAAGTTGATGTCAGATGTCTTCTTTAATTATTCCCTACCTTATTTATTAAAACATGGTCTCTCTGATCCGGAAGCTCACTGATTAATCTAGGCTGAGTAGTAAACTCCAGGTTCTTCCTGTCTCCACCCCTTACCCAATGTTTACATCACTCCAGTTGGCTTCCCTGTAGCATCTGGTTTTTACATGGGTACTGGGGACCAGAACCCAGTCTTCATGTTTGCAGGGCCAGCAATTTACCAACTGAGCCCTCTCCCCAGCCCCCAAGAACAGGACTTTAAAAATGACTATATATAATTTATAAGATTTTTATCCTAACAGTTACAGAAACTATATTTCCCTTCATTTACTTTGTCTTTAGCTTCAACTTGTGTCTGCCTAACACCTCATTAGAACACAGAAGAGGGAGCAAGGTGACAGTCTATTTAGACTTCCTCTCAGGAGTCTTAAGAGTTTGAGAAAAGGGCAGGTCATGACATTTTACTCTGGGAAAAGCAGTGCTCATAGCACTGACTATTAAAGGGGATTTAAAAAAAAAAACTATCTTAAGCTGTGATGGCCTCAAAAGTTTGTAAGTAAAAGTTTGCCAGAATTTTTTTATTCTATATAAAAGTAACATTTTAGAACATGTTCACAAAAATATAATTATGCAAAACTATATACTTTAGTACATACTACTTATGACTCAAACTCTCCAGGGAATCACAAACTGAGAGAACAGATCTAGAGTATGCAGAAGATAATGTGACAGAGAGAAAACATGCAGAGCAGAGCTGACCTATTTAAAAAAAGGTAAGCATTCCGTTTCTATTTAGGCAAGCCTTTTTTACTTCTCTCTGTTCCTAATTTTCCATGATGGGTATATATTACTTAAAATTTTCTATTAAGTAGCAAAATTTCATAGATTAGAACATGCCACATATTCAGGCACCCTTGGCCCCCAACACTGATCTAAATGCACTATTAAGTAAATAAAGCAAACATGAAATAAACACAAGGAATGGACACATGTATGTTTGTCTTTAGACAAACAGTATTTTCTGAAATATAAAATAGCAATTAAGGCACAGGGATGTTCATGATGACACAAATATATTTTAATATAAATGCAATAATAGCAAAATGTCTCAATCTGATACAATTAAAATGCATTTTCAGGGTCTCTTCTGCACAGTGGAAGATGGCAAGATGAATGGGGACTTACATTCCACTGAGGGAGACCACTAGGCCCCAAAAGCGAACTGCCAGAAGAGAAGGCAAAGTGGTATTTGAACATGAGGACAGAGGTTTATCCTATCTTACCACCCAAACAAATAATTGGTGGCTTTAATTAAGCAGCACGGTCCTGGCTGGGAAGCTGAACGCAGGGCCATAGCATCCTCCCCTTCCTCTCCTCACTCATCCAAACAATGCTTGAGCAGAGCTCAGCTCCCACTTACACTCACTCCCCAAATCTCTAAAGTTTATTCTACGTTATTACCTTTCTATATCCCTAAGCACTCCTAAGCTTTGTTTGAAATGAGGAGAGTCTAAAATCAAGGAAGACTTCTGAACTACTATGGATAAATTTTATTTCTCTTTCGCCAAATATCAGAGAAAGAAAGCGGATCAATTTTTAATAGCCCGGGAACCAGTTGAGCTGGAACAGCCCTGGGGAGAGGAACTGCAAAGAGAAAGCTGACATGCCCATGCATTATTAAACAGTAAATGAGGCTGTCTGTTTGGTGTGGGCATGCTGACAGCACCGAGCTCTTTGATGTTTAAACGGAAAAGCCCGAGACCGCTTGATTCACTCGCATACACACGTCAGACCAACACACGCTTGTCCATGCTCTGTATTAACCTCTTGGTTTTCTGTGTAAAAAGTCTTTTCATTTTCAATTTCTTTTCCTAGAGGATGAAAGCCAGGGAAACCTACCTCTCCCCTGGGAACTCAGTGTCAGCAAAGATATACCTCAAATAGGCTTCACGGGGGCAGGGGGAGTCCTTCCACAGACACTGAACGCAGAGGGAAGGAAGCCCTCTACTTCCTCCATATTATCACGGTAAATGGTGTGCTGAGGAATTACCATATCCTGAGCAGGCATTGTTTTTGTTTACTGTTTGTTTTCTTAGATCTTCTTGGTGCTTTGAGCTAATGACTCACTCTGTGAAACAAATTATTAAGTCCTTCTAAATCAAGTAATTATTAGGGATATAGAAAACCTGAAGTTATATGTGATGAATGAATAAATGGAATATATATTTCAATTTATAGGAATAAGTTGGCCATCTGTTTACCTTAAAGAAATAGAGATGTAACTAAAGACTGATGCAGAAGGAAACTCACGAGCGCATTGCCATTGTTACTGTGTTATTTATAGAGCTTTGGCGACACAACACAGTGTGACAGATACAATACTGGTTCTAAGCAGGCTTTGAACCCATTTAGTTCACTATGGCCTTCCACTACGTGGCAGCCTTCTGGCCTCTGCTTTGCAAGGGCTGGAAGTACAGGTGTGCTCCAGCATGCCCACTTCAACTGACTTCCAATCCAGGGTTATTTACTTATTCCTTTTGATACAGTCACGCTCCAACTCATGTTAGCCTACAGCTCAGAGACAGAAGGCTGACCTTGGAACCTGCGTGAACTCCGATTGCCTCAGCCTCTCCAGTGTGAGAATATAGCCCGTGCCAATACACATCTAAGTAGGAATTTTTCTTAAGACCCAGTATTCTTTTCCTTGCAGCTGCTTCTATTCTGATAACCAAGTCTAAAGCCTGTGCTAATTATTACAGTTCCTTGGGAAACTGACATTGTTCTGTAGTGATGGTCGTTGTTGTATTTTTCTGATATCCTTTTAAATGTTTCTTACTTTTTTTTTCTTCTTGGCGCAAAGGCAGAGGAAAGACAGCAAGCTTCAACCTGGAGCAGAGAAGCACGGTTCCTCTCACCACTGCTTGAGACCCTCTTCTGGCTTTCTGATAAATGTAGAGGAGGATGGGGTGGGGTGGCCGTTTGGACAGACCAGTGATCAACCATCCCCTTGCTTTTAATTTTAGGGTCCTTAAGATCAGCTTGCTCCTGCTTCTTCCTCATAGCTCTGACCCTCTCCTAGCCTTCTACAGTGCAGTGCTTGGAAATGCTGTTGGGATCATCTACCAAGCCAGGTCGGGATGGGCAACAATCACAACAAAACCCTGACTGCACTGGCTTAGCCACAGTGAGGTCACACAGGAAGCAGTGTCACCTGGACAGGCTGCCTTCAATGCCTAAGGCCTGCTGCCCATTCAGCTTAGGGGAGAAAGTATTCCACGATTTTATCAAGACCATTTAGGGAGGTCGTTACAGTTAGTAACAACATTTTACAGTCTATAGAATAACTCAGGAAGCAAATTATTAAGTTGTTCTAAATCAAGTAATTATTACGGATAAAAAAACCCTGAGGTTATATGTGATGAATGAATAAATGGAATATATATTTCAATTTACAGGAATAAGTTGGCCATCTGTTTACCTTAAAGAAATAGAGATGTAACTAAAGACTGATGCAGAAGGAAACTCATGAGCTCATTGCCATTGTTACTGTGTTATTTATAGAACTTTGGCGACAAAACACAGTGCCATAGATACAATACTGGTCTCCCCCAAGTTTCCATTTCCACATCACCTAAATGTAATGATGTTACGTTGGGTGGTAGAAAAGAATTAATGTTTTATACAGAATCAAGGCTGCTAAGCAGATGGCACAGTGTTGAGACAGATTAGCCTGAATTATACAGGTGGGCCTCACCAAATCACAGGGTTTTCCCATGTTCAAGAGGAAGAGAGGGAATCAGAGGACATGTGGCTATGAAGACAATGACTGCTAATTCTGAAGACAGGGAAGGGGTAGGCATGAGGCCAGTGAGGTTGAGGTAAAGAAATGGATTTTCCCCGTCTTTAGGTTGGAATGCAGTACTGCCAAGATAACAAATTTTTGCTTATTTTGAAACCTCTGTTACGTTTCTGATATACAGAAGTATACGAGAAGAAATTGGTGCTATTCTGCAGCAACAATAAGAAAAACCCAATTATCCACTGATAAACCTGCATTACAGGGCTGGCTACCCAAATTATGGCTGACCCATACAAAAGTACTACATAGATGGTAAATAGACATTCTGTGACTGAATGCTATCAAGTGACTTTAATGCTGTGAGTTCAAGTACGTATACATACTCAAAAATAAAATCCCATCTATGAGAAGCGAGATTTCAAAATGATATAAAATCTTTATGTTTTTCACATTTCAACAACATAAAGTACTCAAGTTGTTAAGAATTCTCAAAGGTTCAAGCATACTTCTTTTTGGATCTAACTTCGAGATACATTTAGATGGCTGAGCCTGAGGCTCTGCCGATGATTACCTACCTCTGGAAGACTGAACTTCACTGGCTCTGTGATGATCACAGCCATGGCCTGCTGTCTGTCACAACTGCCTCTTGACTCAGACTTCCGCACTGAGCTCACGACACACAGGCTCCCCTCTTGCTCTTCACTGCATATTCCCAACCTTTTACAGATAAAACTTTCTCCAGTTCATGGCTCCTATATGAAGCATGAATAGCTTGCTGGCATGTCTATGTTTAACCTGAGGCTCACAGATGGAGGTATCCAAGGATAGCTATGGGGGTAGCCCAATGCGAAATCATGAGATATTTTGATATTAAAACAACAACAACAAATGCAGTTGCCCAGTTCTTGAGTGTAAACTTTGTAGATGACAATACCATGCTACAATGCACAAAGGCTAGGCTTGGCTAGTAGATGGAAGAAGGCGGGAGATTTGCAGGTATTAACATCTCTAATTTGTTACTTAACTTTCTTTCTTCTTCAGATAATGAACTACAGATGCCCTAGATTACATCATCACTTCAGTTTTACACATTAGAGAGCTGTAGGCTGGGAGAGGTTAAGAAATTGTCTGAAGTTAGGAGTGGTCAAAGCATATTCCCTAAGTCACACTTCTAAAAATCTATGTGAGATTAACAGTTACCTACAACCTCATCTATACATTCTTTATATGAATGTGTAGTTTTATAATTGGCTTGATCATCACTATTCACCACTGTGTCTGGCTCTTTTTTTTTTTTTTTAGTATTTGCACATACCACTGGAGAACTATCTTTTTTTTGATAAATGAGTTTACCTGAGTAACATAAATATGGGCTCCTGAATAGTTTAATCAATGTCCATTAATTCAGACATACATTCTTCTCTCCCAAAGAGAAGAGAAAAATCTACCAATATTGGCCTCAAAAATTTGCAAACCACCAAGGAGAACGCACCTTGCTGCAGCTTACATTTCTATATCTCCACACAGTATGCTATTAATACTGTAAGCTAAAGGGGCCCTCGCAGAGAACATCCAGGCTACCGCTCTGACTCTCATCTGCAAGGCAACAAGACTATCTCTTCTCAGTCTTGCAGCATCTTCCATCCCAGGTCCAGAGGGAGGAGCTGACTCATGAATGGTGTTACCACCACCCACCCCCCCAGGAGATCCACAGAACTTCCCATTCGTTCCACTTCCATGACACAGGGCAGTGTAAGCCTGTAATTCTCGAACGCAGAGGGTAGAGACGGGAAAGTTGTAAGTTTGCGGCTAGACTCATCTACATGGCGAGACCTGCCTCAGGAAAGCAAGGGGATGGGGAGAAAAGGAGGAAGAAGGAAGGCCTTTGCAAGAGTGGGGAAATGTTTTTCTCTACAATGAGGGCACAAGCCAAAGATGAACAGGAAAGAGTTATACTAAGCAGTTGTAGTACACTGCTCTCTCTCTACAATCAAAGTTGTAGGCAACATCTGAGAAATGAGCAAAGGAATGCAAATCCTGGCATCATGCTGCTAAGTTACCAAAACACAGGATGAGAAACAAAGTTTTAAACTTAATTGATTCTAATTTTATCATCAATGTAGTTTCAGTTACTCTAAAATCAATTAACCTGCTTCTTTATTGAGATAAAAATACCACAGTAAATCAAGATTTTTGCATGATGTCTGCTGGGAAATGGACAGCCCATTAAGTGGGAGATACTTCCTTAGAAAAAGACATCACATGCCACAAAGATTACAGTCACTCCAAATGATTAGTGATGATCAGAGTGGAAGATGGGGGAGGTCTGTCAGTAATGTTTTATTCATGTTCATTTTATAGAAAATAAGTTTAAAATGACATTTCTTTTCGAGTAAAACCCATGCTTAATTTAAAAGTAAGAGGAAAAGAATAGCTAGAAAAACTGACTTTTTGTTCAATAAAAATTATATGTCTTTTTATGGAGTGAGTGAGAGAGACAGAGAGAGAGTGTGAGTGAGTGTGTGTGTGTGTTGGAGGGGTGATCTATTTTAAGTTTTCACTTTCAAATTACAAATGGCACTTTATACATTTATTTCAAGCCCACCCAACACTATTTTCAGATTCCGTAAATAACTGAAAATATTGTTTCAATTCTGAAGTGGTAAAACAAATGCATTGTTCTTATCGAACAGTTAACTAAATGCTACAAGTAATCAGTATATTAGTACCATAAATACAAAAAAAAATGGATCTGAGCGTCACAGTAAGATTTTCTTAGAACATCTTAGCACATGTAGCGAGGAGTTAGACCATCACTACAGGTACTCAGTGCATTTGCCTTTACAAACAGTCATGAAATATTGCAACCCAAGTCTTTTGTTAACGTATCATAACATTGGGCTACACACACAGAAACAGCAAACCGAGCATGGATTCCGAAGGCCTTGAAAACGTTCAAACTACCAATTTAAACATGTCTATGTTAAGAGGAATTTCCATTTTGCATAATTCTAATTCACTGGATGCTGATTCTCCACATGATGAATCCAAGGCACAGCCCACTCAGGAAGATGATGAGTAGAAGCAGACATCACCATTTTCCTTGATTTTTTTTTTTTATGTGATCTGCTTTTAAGGAAAAGTTTACCCAATCCCAGAAAAGAATATTAGAAGGGCATAAAATTCACCTTTGAAAATAGTTTGTTCCCTGGTTACATTAATACAGCTTGAATTATGGCATTTTAAAACCGGTTCAAATATACAAGACAGTAAAAATTCCAACTGTGAATTCAGAAGGAAAACTAAAATGAAACCCATCTTTCATGGGTCTCTGCAATACACATCCCTGTTACAGTCAAAAGCAGCCCCAGCCATCACCCAGCTCAGTACTGGTTCTTAGCAGATAGTCACAAACATATAGCTCTCCAGGTAATGTTTCTGATAAACAACAGCCTTGTAAAGATTAGTAAATAAAGCAGGGGAAAAAAGGAAATATAGAGAGAAAGAGAGAAGAGAAAAAAAGGGAAGGAAGAAAAACAAATGAAATGAAGATGAAAATATGGTATGCTCACACACAAAAAATTGTCCTACAACTACCAGGAAGCTGGCAAGAAGTGCCCTATAATGATGCTGAAGGACACTCAGACCACTGCTAAAGCAGAACCCCAGAGCTCTGGCAGGTGGTGGGTCTACCATGGCCTGGTGACCTTGGGATGGCACTAAACTGTGCAAGTATTTTCCAAAGAGAAATATAATGTCTACAAGAAAATAACAATGCTCAATGGGCTTAAGAATCACCCTAGTTAGAAGCTCTTGATTATGAGAAAACCTCTGGAATAAGAGACATACTATGACTTTTGGTCCATCTTTCTGGGACTTTTGATCATTCTCATTATTTAAAAAGACAAGTCAGTATCCTCAGATCGAATGGGTTATCAATCACTTTAGAAGAAAGTGAGGACGCTCTTGTCAGCTTGCACAGATGGTGTAGCAGGTCAGCTCAAGTGAGTTCACAATTTCAGAGTTTCACTCCAGACCCTCAATAGGGATCAGGCAATTCCCACTGCCTGCCTCCAGCGCAGAAGAGAGAAACAGATATATGCCAAGCAGATGTTTGATGAAGATGTTCAGTGTTTCTACAGGGAACTGCTGAGGATTACAGCCTCTATGTGAGGTGTAGTGCTGTGTGGACAGAAATTCTCCATCTGCTCTGTCCAATCTGGCAGGAACCGGCCACATGCAACTCCTGAGAACTGGAACTGTGGCTGAGATTTTATTTAATTCCATGTTTTATTCATCGTCATTAAAACTGCTACATGTGGCAAACAGCAAGAGAACTGATAATTAACTAACCAAATAGTATCTTCATTTTGCAGAAATGAAAACTACAAAATATTTTAAAAACAATTTCTCCCTCCACCCATAATCATTACTTACATTTTGTCATAGTGTAGAATTTTCTAGCAAATATATTTATATATCACAAACTGCATACATATTTGAATACATATACATCCAATATATTGACAGTTTGTGTTATTCTATAATAATACATGTGGGTTTGCTACATGTCTGGCACACAAACAACTGACATGTATTGGGTGTTATTAATTTCAGCAAGCATTATGATCACTAAGTTGTAAGAACACTCTCATCTTGAGGAGTCATTATAAAACTATCATTTTTATAGATTAGCTTTTTAAATATGTATTTGTATTTTGTTCACTTACTTGTAGAATACTACACTTGAATAAATATCTAGAAGTAGACAGGATGAATTTAATGCGTCTTTTAAAGATGGTGGATGCATATTATTAAATTGATGACCAGAAAGAACCCAGAAAAAACTCACATTGCTTTGAAATTATTAGATGAGTTTTATAAACATTTATGTTAAAATCTTCAAGCAGGAAAAGATGATGGTGATGCATATCTACAGAGGCGATATTAAGGTTATAAATATCATAATCAGTCTAGAAAATGTTTCTATTTTACCGTAAATAACAATGAACACAATCTGTGTGTTCACTTGGAAGGATGCTGTTGAGCATCCAGCTCAGAGCAGCCAGCTTCTCCCTTCGCCACAGATAACTAGCCCTGCACATCGACACCAGGCAGATGTCTGCCTCGTCTTTGGGGCCATGTTATCTGAAATACCACTGTTTTTAAATTGAGCAACCCTGCTCAAAGCAGCATGATACCCAAACTGTTAAGAGACACAGACAGAACTGGGCCATCCTAGGAAAGCACAGGCTGTGATTCTCATCCTCACTGCTCAGTCTGGGGTGGTGTGTGATCATGGAAAGGAACCAGAGCCACCCACACTGTCACATCTCTCTCCGTTATTCTCTTAGCAGGAACAGATTTCATGTGCAAATGGAGTGACATTATACATTTAGATCATTTGGATATTTAAAATGTCCTTTATCTTTGCGCAATGAAATAAAAGATGAAAGGAAGAGGAGGAGGGGGGGACAGACAAAAGAGTAGAGAGGGAGAGTGTGCATGTAAAGGGAAGAGGTATTGTTAGAGCCCCTCCAAAAGTCCTCATTCTCTCTAGCAGAGTGTAGTGTAGGGAATGCACCACTTACATTGCTGTTAGTGACCTAGCTAGCACTATACCTCCGCTCTACTCCATAGAAGATGTGTGCATGTTTTTAAGCCTGCCAAGTGGGTTTAAAAGCCCATCACCTTTCCACAATCACAATGAAGTCTAGGGGAAAAGTGTCTAAAGTAGGTTTAATGTTTCAGAGGCAGAAACTTCTCATTTGCCTTCTAGCTGACATATGCCAAACAAGGCATTCTCCTTTACCTCAACAGACAAATAGAAAAAAAAATGTGATCAATATAGTAATGCCATGTAAACAGAGCACATGCAATTTTAGCTGTAGTATGAATGATGTAAATGGCACAGGTCATTTTCATTCAAACTCAAAGAATTATACAATAGAATTAAAGTCTCTTCAGAGATCAATATCTTACAAACTGTATTGTATTTTCCACTGAGTGGCATATAAAAGGTTAGCCAATTCCAGGAGACAGTTGTTCACAAAGTGCTCATTTCCTTTCCTCAAAGTGAACAAAGTTAAATTAGCATACTTGGAAAATGTGTAATAAGAAAAAGAGATAGCAGTAAAAGGCCGCAGGAATAACTTCAGTCCAATTAGCAAATCAGGGTGGAGAAATCAGGGCGAAATCTAAGTTGATTTGATAGGAATAGTCTCAATTACTCACAAAAGGTCTGCAGTGTTATGACCTGGACCACAGTGGCTAGTTCATTAATTTGGCATAGGATTCAATAAAATTACAAAAAGAAGATTTCAGACATGGGCTTTAATGAGTCATCTCTTCAAGCAAAAGATTGTACTGGACATTAGATACTTTGGTGTGAATCTTTTCGAAAGTCCCACAAACACTGATGACTAGCCATACACTTTATCAGGTGCTCCAGTGCTTCATAAGTGGAACAGGATCAGGTCAATACTGGCTGTGGTTTGGGCCAGTATTTTAGGATCTCCTTAACCTACTCCTTGAAAATGCCTTCTTGATACTGATTGGGGGAGATGGGGCAGCTCATACCAATAGCCCCAAAGGCCTCCCTGTGTGAGCCAGAGTGCACATGGAGCAAAACAAACTCAAAAGCTCCATGTTTCAACATTGGCCTTTTCCTGATGGAGGGGAAAGTGTGAGTTTGGAACATGCAAAGCTATCATTATAACAAGGACAGACATAGGTTTGCACGCATACACAAACACATAGGCACACATACAGGCACACACGTGCATTTATGCATGCATGTACACAACCAACAACTTGGAAAGAAGTAGAAGAGCCCAGAAATGAAACATCATTTGAGCTGTTCATGAAACTTAAAGCAAGAGCTTCTAGAATGTTCAGTTATGAGACTCCGTAATTTCCTACTGAACTTAAGACTTCCTTTTCTCAGGACTAGTAAGAGCACAGGAGAGGGATGGTAGCTTGAATTCCTGTTCAGCAAGAGCAACAAAAGACCTTTAGTGGCCAAGCCCCCTCTTCTACCTTTCAGGTTAAACTCCAGATTTTGTCAGTGTTGAGGATTCCCGGACTACTGAGTCTGATTCCCTAGAAAGGGCCACCGGATCTAGAGATGACGATTCTGTGATGTTGACTTATGGAAAAGACACAGGGCAGAATACACGAGCTCATGGGGTGATGACTGGAGGAAACCAGGCCTGCTTTTCTTGGGGTGTTCCACCCTGCCTTATAAACAGAATGTCTTTAATTTGTGCAACAACAACAAATGTGACACCTGGGAAACGCTGTCTACTGGGGAAGTGTCTGAAAGCGTCAGTGCCTGGGCTGTAATTGAAGACATGCAGCAAAGGTGCACAATGACTACTAAGTACCCACCTCAGACTCCTGGAATGAAAACAGATGTGCCACAGCAATGACAATGTCTGTGCAGTTTGGCCACAGTGAGCCGCTCCTGTCCCATATAGGAATGATCTATAGCTGTAGCTAGAGTTTTTCTGGTCCTGCCTGGCCCACAGTCAGGACAAATCTCTCTAACCAGCCAGTCCCACAGCAGCTCAGACCCAACCAAGTAAACACACAGAGACTTATATTGCTTACAGACTGTATGGCCATGGCAGGCTTCTTGCTAACTGTTCTTATATCTTATATTAATCCATTTCTATAAATCTATACCTTGCCACATGGCTCGTGGCTTACTGGCATCTTCACATGCTGCTTGTCATGGCAGCGGCTGACAGTGTCTCCCTCCACCTTCCTGTTCTCTCAGTTCTCTTCTCTGTTAGTCCCGCCTATACTTCCTGCCTGGCCACTGGCCAATCAGTGTTTTATTTATTGACCAATCAGAGCAATTTGACATACAGACCATCCCACAGCATATAGCAGTGTGGACAATGGCTGTTCTCAGAGGACTAGTGATTGTTATTTCTGTCCAAACACCAGCCAGCCTTCTGCATGGTAAGCAGCAATTTGTACCCTCTTCCTGCTAACTTCCTCTTTTGCAATTCTTCAAGACTTTAAGCCTGGATACTCTTTCATAAAGCACCTGCCGTGTAGGCATCATGTATGTGATGAGAGTTTTTGTTCACTGAAGTGGCTGTGCTCGCAGAGGCTGCAGAGGAACTCTGTGGCCTACTATTCACCCACTTCTGATGATGGATAGACATATCTCATTTCAGGATCCAGCTCTTCCTTGTATGTCCTGCTCTGATTCACCAAAAAATGCTAACTAGACTACCAGCCTCTGGGAAACTGAAGATGTTTATCTTTATTATCTGAACATTTTTTTTTTTTTTTTGAGACAGGGTTTCTCTGTGTAGCTTTGCGCCTTTCCTGGAGCTCACTTGGTAGCCCAGGCTGGCCTCGAACTCACAGAGATCCGCCTGGCTCTGCCTCCCGAATGCTGGGATTAAAGGCGTGCGCCACCAACGCCCGGCTATTATCTGAACATTTTTAACAATCTTACCTCTTCAAAATATATTTACTAAGTGATTAGCTACTCCACATATGGTAAGTTTTCATGACTGATACTAGTGGAGAAAAACACTCTCCCCCTCCCAACCCAACACTGCCATTTCACTGAAGCACCATAGCTGCTCCTTTGAATCCGCCCCCACTCGTGTGTGTGTGTGTGTGTGTGTGTGTGTGTGTGTGTGTGTGTGTGTAACACAGGATGACTTTTTTATGGAAACTGAAACCATGCATATTGGTTTCAAGAGCTCTACCACTGACCTACATTGCTAGTCCTTGAATTTTTAAAGACTGGGTCTTATTGTATAACTCAGAGAATATCCTGCCAAGGGCTGGGACTACAGGCATGCACCACCATGCCTGATGGCAGTGACCCTTTCTGACAGACACACATGCAAATTACCCATGTGGTCACAGAATGACTGCTTTAGTTTTTCAATCTAAACCCTGCTTTTCCCTTTGGTAACAAATCACCAAACTCTCCCAGAGAACATAGGCATTCTTGAACAGGGCTGTCTTAAAAGAAGACATCCTTGCTGGTCATTGGGGAGTAGAACTAGTTGTAGAATGACTTTTTTTCTCTGTACTGCTGACACCGGACTGAAGGAAAGCTCCCTGGAAACACTGCCTTCTCTCTGCCTTGATGCTCTGGCCGCTCGCCACAGTTCCCAGCTGCACCCTGCATAGCCGCGGCCCCGATGCTGCTCATCCAAGATGCACAGAGTGCTGGGAGCCTGGCAGCTTCCCTCTGTGGGAAGCATGGCTGCAGATGACAAGTTGAAAACAAAACTCAACTCCAGGCTGTATGTATCATCAGGCTTCTTTCTAATTAAGTTTCCAGATGAGTGACTGCATTTGGTGGCTTTTTTCCCCACTCTGATTTACAAACTTGGTCTAAGAACATGATCTTTAAGTAAGATATCTGGAATCAAAATAGGTGGATGCATGGGAGTGCATTTTCTTCAGCATTAATGCTACTGATTTTAATATATGACACTATTCTTCAGACAGCAAAGCCTATAAATATTAATAGTCTAAGACATAATAAACAGAGAAATCTCAGGAAACAACCACAAGTATCCTTTAGCCTAAAGAGACAAGACTTCTCTTTCAAATTCAAGCAGCATTTCCATGGTAGCAGGCTTATATATTAAAATGTTCATAAGAACCTACTCCCAAGGGTAACTCATTCCACTCTCTCTCACAGTGAGTTCCCCTTTGAAATTTTTACTTAATGTCTCTTGGTTTTGATGAATAATAATTCCCTACAGGTTAAATTGTATCCAGCACAAAGAGAAACTCATGTTAGTTCTCAAGTGAAATGAAATAGCTAGCGAAGGGCATTCTTAAAGCCTGCAGAGTACCCTAAAATCTACAACTACCACAGTAGTATAACTGGATAAACTTGTGGTAAAAATTCACCAGTGCTGGATAGTTTATTATTTTTGCACATAAAGACATTTTGTTTGTTTTGCTAAAGACTACCTCTTCCCAGCTTCTGGTTGGTGTCACACCCCCAGCCCTTAAAGCTGACCATCATCTCTAATGCTTATTTCCTGTCTTTAAGAAGAAACCGAGGCTATGGGCAGACAGAATCCTGAATTCCTACTCAGTCACTCCAACTCCATAAATAATGGGCAAGCCTGTCATGTGAAGGTGACCTGATGAAATATGTATCACGCTGCTATTGCTACCCCCCCCCTTTCACACACACACACACACACACACACACACACGTATACACACTAAGTATGCAAGAAAACTACCTCATTCCCCTAAAGGCTTTATCTTAGCTGAAAGAAACAGTTTCATCTCATTTGTTTCTATGATAGTTAAGTCTCTTTCTCTGTCCTGCTGGGTCTAGCCTGCACCTTGTTGCTGGGCAACCAAGAGGAAGATGTGGTGGATGTAGAGTCTCAGCTGTATTATTCAGGCCAAGGAACTATCAAATCAGTAACTAAAACTTGTATTAGAGTGAGCAATGTTTAAAAGCACAGGGTTCAGATGTCTTCTGGGATGACTTTAAACTAAAGGTTCATAAAGCAGAAATGAAGATATGCTTTTCTCCCCCTCCCTTCAAATATGAAAACAGACACAACTGTTACAAGGGACAGCAAGGTAGCTCATTTAAATGCTGCTTTGCGGCACCCATTAGAAAATAGAATGAACATCTACTTAATGTTTTTTTTTACAATCAACTTTTTTTTTGTTGCTATTTGGTGTTTTGGTCTTTGAGAAAGGGTCTCACCTCTCTAGCCCAGGCTCTGCTCAAACTCCTGCAATCCTCCTGCTTCAGCTTCCAGGAGCTATGCCGACAAGTGTGAACCATATGCAGGGGTTAGTTGAAGTTTTTGTATTTTAGATTTCTCCCCTTGTATGTAGTGAGTTATTCCATATAAAAAAAAACTAGCAAATTAATCCATAAATCAGATTTATATATGTTTGGTTATATTTATATGGCTTCATAAAAATGCTTAATTGGTTATAGCTATTAATTACATTTTAATAATCTTTCAGTATTTTAAATAATATATAAATAAGCTTTTAAGATAAGAAACCCATTCAGTCTTACTGGCTTTTACCTGTGTGTGTGTGTGTGTGTGTGTGTGTGTGTGTGTGTATGGGGGGGACGGCATGTATGTAGCCTGTCAATTATTTATAATTTCATGAAGGTACAAGATAGAAAATGATGAAAACTGAACATGTATATTAGTTATAGAAATAGTAAGCAATTTAAGCATGCTGGTTCAGTCTTATGAACAGAGAAAATATTTGTTTATTGGATTTATAAACTGATTTCCTATTTACAAGATTCTAAAAATCCAATTGTGTGGTGCTCACAATGAGTTCTGTAAGAATCTGGAAGCCAGCGACCCAGGGATCCCACATAAGCTTAACAAACCCAACCCATACTGTGCCCATGAGCTGCTACTCGGAGAACTCAGAACGCGCCCATACTATGTGCTGTGTTCCCAGTGGGCCTGAACACTTGGCTCCCAGCTGGTCGCGCTGTTTCCTAAGTGCTACAGCATCACCGGAGAAAGTGGGTCTGGGAATAGACCTTGAAGTCTTCCAGCTCAGTCCGACTTCCTGTTACTCTCTGCTTCCCGAGTGTAGGCACAACGTGACTAGCCAGATTCCTGCTCCTGCCAGAATCCCCCTGGCTCTATAACACAAAGCAAACCTTTCTCCCTTAAGATGCTTTGCTCAGACTATTGTATGAATGGGATCCCCCTGGGTCTGTGAGTCAAAATAAACCTTTCTCCCTTAAGATGATTTTATGAGACTCTTTTATAAATGGAACAGAAAAGAAACCAAGGTAAGTACAGTGGAGCTTCAGTGGGAACGTGTGCTGAGTGACAGTGGTACCTGTGTACACAACACGTTCCCACTGCCATGGAATAGAGTGGACACATCTGACACTTTCCTGTATGCAACTTCTGACGTGTGAAACAAAGCACATGAAAGCTCTGAGAAGCGCATGGACCGGGCGTGAATTCTGCATTAATTTCTATCACTTGCTGTTGGAATAAACCTGTCTTTCTCCACTCTGCTGCTTCTCAGTTTTCTCCTTTTCTGAGCGCTGAAATGGAATCTCAAGGACTAGGCTCCCAGCCCACACACATGTTTTTCCCTGCTCACTTCACCCTTTACCACAGCTTCAGAAGGTTTTGTTAGCAGCGCTTCGATGCAGGCTTCAGGGGAGCCATCAGGGTGGGAGGAGCGCATGCTGTAAATTTTATAAACATTGAGGGTTGGGTTAGAACCATACAAACCAACCGCAGGGATTAGAGATACAGTAGCCTATTTCTTACGAATTTCACTCCCCTGCCCCTTTCCTTATTCTGTCAACAATGAGGAGAAGGATAAAGCTACACGAGAGTGATCTAGACAAATCAGGATAAATCTATGGATACACAAAGAAATATTCAGATCTCTTTAATCACGACAAGGACACAGCAGCTTGAAACAGGAAGGTTCTATTTTGGATAGTTACCTATCAGTCCCTAAGTATTTTAGATGAAGTGGGGGAAGGGCAGGCGTGGCTGAGGATAACTGTTGAGAGGTTGAAAGAGAAACAGGTCGAATGGCAGAAACAAGGAAAGCAAAATTGCTGAGATCCAGGTACCAGACATGAATTTCCTGAGAGGGAGGGAGATGTTCACACCTACTCAAATATCCAGGTCAGGCCTTCCACCACAGAGAGACCTTGGTCAAAGGAGGGGTTAGAGGCAAGAGCAGGATTTGGTGTTTTAGGGTGGGGAAGAAAAAAAAAACTAGTTGGTGGAAGGGAATTCTATGGAGCAATTCAGAACTGTCCATGGCCGGTAGGTAATACAGTGATATGCATGAGTATGAGACTAACCAGACTTGAGCTATCCAAATGAGATTTCAAAATTAGTAAGTATTTGTTCAAGAAATTGACTATATTAAATTGAGAGTAACTCTTGAGGGGCAAAGGTGAACTATACTCATTATGGTGTGACTAAAATTTACATATTTTCCATAAATGGAAACGTCTATGATGGAGACTAAGGGAGAAACTATTTAATTCTCATCATTTTTCACATAGAGATGAAAGGATTTTGTAAAAACCCTCTCGTGCACACTGCTGTGGGGCCTAAGTGAATGGTGGTTTGTAACACGAATTGCTAAATGGTCTTATTAATAAAAAAAAAAAACCCAGAGCCAGATATTGGGGTGAAAGCTGAAAGATCAGAGAAGCAGAACAAGCCAGCCACAAGTTCTTATCTCCACGAAATTCTCAGCCTCAAGAGAGTGAGTTCCTGTCTCCTCACGCCTTGTATACCTTTCTCTGCTCTGCAGTCACTTCCTGGGATTAAAGGCATGTGTGCTTCCCAGTACTGGGATTAAAGGTGTGTGTCACCACTGCCTGACCTGTTTCTCTCATGTATCCCAGTGTGGCCTTGAACTCACAGAGATCCAGACAGATCTCTGCTTCCCAAGTGATAGGATTAAAGGTATGTGAAACCACTTCCTGACCTCTATGTCTAATTTAGTGGCTGGCTCTGTCCTCTGATCCTCCAGAAAAGTTTTATTGGGGTACACAATATATCACCACAGTTATCAAGCAAGAATTACAGTTATAATATTTAGTCTATTTGTATTTGGCAAAATTAAAGAAAACATTTTATCATGTACCCTGTATTTGTGAGTCTAAAGTTTCATTTCTTATTTATCTTTTATCATAACCAAGGAAAATTATAACTATCTAGTCTTCAACTACATCAATGACCCCAGAAGGATATATTACCTAAGTCAACAGGAAGTGCTCTGTAAGCAATTTCCAAAATTCTGGAAATGACAGAGACAGCTGGCTGCCTAGACAGTCACCCAAAGTTCCTCTGCAATGTTGGGGCATCCATCTTCAGTCTATAGACCTAGAGTTTTTCAGTCACTTCTCCCTGTGTCCTGTGGAATATCTGGCAGTCTCCTCTGCAAAGCAGGAACCTGAAGGACCATCTTGCCACCTTGTTTTGGCAAAATTTAGTGGTCATTTTTCCATGGGTCCTGCATGTTCAGTCTATACAACATTTTGTCAAGCAGTCCAGGCAAGAACAGTTTCTTCACCAAAAGGCTAACTTTTGCCATAAAGAAAGCAAACTCCATATGGAATTTCTTTGATGTCCATCATCTTCTTTGAAGTAGATTGGTACTCCCAGGAGCAGATGTGTCTCATTGTCCAGAAAGTCTCAGTTTTTAAAACATTTTAAATGCCATATTCTGTAGGTCTTTGAAGTGTTTGATGATTACCTAATTGAAATATATCTATGTATACCTAGAAAACTTAACATGACTGTAAATGTGATTATCATAGATGACTAATTATTAATCTGTATTTCTTAATTATATATTACAATTTAAATGAGTTACATGAACATAACACCTTAAACAAGAGTAGAAATATATATATATATACACACACACAGTATAACAAAATTAACAAATTCAAATCCATAGCAATGTAAAACAATTTTAACAAGTTGTTGCACTTTAAAAGTAGACTCAATAATCTACCCTTTTATCCTATCATATCTATATCAGTGTTTCCCAACACCATAAACTCTGTTGTGAATTATTTCTCTTTGTTTCTAAGTGCTATCTTAGAGAATCTTTCTTTTCTGAAATGGACTTATTAGAATTTAAAATATGGTATTTACACTTAGACTAACAAAAAACACTCAATACGAAAATATACCTTTCATTTCTCAACAATCTAGTAAGAAAAATAACTGCCTTCCAGTTTCCCTGCACTTGAAGCTCTTTGACTGCTGTATTACAGAACATGACTACCTTTAATTTAGTGCTACAGTATGACTAGATTGAAGGATGTACATGCAGACTACATATAAACATGTCCCAGAAATTAAAGTCAAGTATTCATGTAGAAAGGTTCTGAAGACAGAAATATGGTGATTATGGAATACCTTCAGCTATGAGGTCAGAGTGGCCTAGGTCACCAGATCTGGAATTCAGCCTCACCTTCAGCTGTGCTGTGGGAAAATTGACTTAATCTCTCTAAGTGGTTTAAATGATACTTATGGAACACATGGAATCTTACTGAGAAGTAAATGAGAAAAAGAGTTCACAGGTACAAGGAACACAAGCTTTTCATTGTTCTTCTTTTGGGTTTTTTTCTACTAGGAAGGCAGGGTAAATTCCATGTCCAGTGGCTCCTCACAAACACAAGAGCCTCGAAATGAGTCAGTTCTCAGTTTACCATGTCCCCAGGGGACAGTGATAAATAAGCCACAGATACTGAGAAAGGAGAAGGTGAGTTAGAAGGAACTCAGCTGTTAACAAAATGATGAACGTAATTAAGGAGAATGATATGACGAAGAAAAGGAAGTGAAGGGAAGAAGAGGAAGGGCAGATGATGAGGAGGGCTAGTGGAGGATGAGGATGGGTAGTGGAGGAGGAGTGTAGTGGAGGAGGGTAGAGGAGGAAGAGGGTGAGGAGGAGGGTAATGAAGGAGGGTAGTGGAGGAGTAAGAGGACTAGTGGAAGAGGAGGGCAAGTAGAGTAGGGACAATGGAAAAAGAGGAAGAGGAGGAGTAGTGGAAGAGGAGGGGGTGATGGAGGAGGAAGGGGGAGGGGTGGAGGAGGAAGGGGGGGTGGTGAAGGAGGAAGGGGGAGGGGTGGTAGAAGAGGAAGGGGGAGGGGTGGTGGAGAAACTATAACTGCCCTCTTTTATTTATTTTTTTTTAAAGGTTTACTTATTATGTATAATGTTCTACCTGCATGACAAAAGAGGGCACCAGGTCTCATTACAGATGGTTGTGAGCCACCACGTGGTTGCTGGGAATTGAACTCAGGACCTCTGGAAGAGCAGCCAGATCCATTAGTTATTGCACTTTCTAAAGGCCCTGCCACCTGTTCCCTATGTAGAGCTGCCACTGTGTCCCCTGTAAATACATTTTCTTTATGAATAACAAGTTATATAATATCAATACTAGAATGTGATATTATTGATCATACACGTATATCTTAATAATCTCTATATATTAATACATCTATCTTTAAATTTAACTGTTATTCTGAACTAAAAATAAAATTTTTCTTCTACTTGGTAAAGGATGTTACACTCTAATCACTAATATGTTACAGTTAGTACTTGAACAAACATGATTTTATTTTATATATATGTGTGTGTGTGTGTGTGTGTGTGTGTGTGTGTGTTTCCTTGTTTTAAATTCATTCTTTCAGAACTTTGCACAATGTGTTGAGCATATTCACCCACCCCTTCCCCATCTCTTCCAAGATTCGCCTTATTTGCATACCCACCCAGCTTTTGTGTCCTGTTTTGCTTTTTGCCTTACCAAGGCCAATTTGTGTTACACACATATTCTTAGATGGGTGACCTTCCACTGTAGTGTAGTTAACTTATCATGGGCTGCACTATTAGAGAACACTGACCCTCCTTCTCCCAGAAGTCAACACTTACCAATAGCCCTTCAGCTAGGGGTCAGACTTTGAGCCCAACTCTCTTCTTCATTCTGGGATTTGATCTGACTTGGGCTTACACGGATCTTATGATTCAGTCACAAGGGTTGTGAGTGCATGTGTGTTGCTGCTGTCTATACCACATTGTTTCCCTGTAGTCATCCACTGCTTTTAGCTCTTGTCCTCTTCCCACCCCCTCTTCTGCAATGATCCCTAAGCCTTTGAGGACAGAGTATGACATATTCTATAGTCTCTTGTTCTCTGCATCTTGGCTCGTTGTGGATTTCTGTGTTGAGCATTAGCAACTGCAAACAGAAGCTTGTCTGATGAGATCTATGAGTACAATGATAAGTCATTAGGAGTTAGTTTAATATTGTCTCCGTTTAGCAGAAAAATAGTAGTAGACTCTCTCCTAGGGCCTATGATCTGTCTTGGCCCCATAATCATACCAGGTATGTGTTTCATCTTGTAGGGTATGACTTAAATCCAATCAGAAAGTGGTTGATTACTCCTATAACATTCACACCACGATCACACTAGTGGGATGTCTTGCCAGGCCCGTCATTAATGGAGCTCACAGCTCAGTGAGATGGATAACTTTTTCCTCTGTTACTATGCACAGCACCTTCAAGCACTTTGAAATCAGTTTGATTGCCTCATGTTCTGTGATTTATGTTGGTGTCGTCTTCAGTATTGGGGCCTCACTGTCAAGTTCTGTGGGGTAACCAAGAGCATTGGCAATATCTTGTAATGTTTGTGGGTCAGTGGAATTTCAGTGGCCAGAAATTCCAAGAGAGGTCATCCATTTCTGGAAACGGGATTTTTATTTGTTAGCCTGTTATGTCTAGCAGAGGCACCATTGCCCTGTTAGAGGGTGTGGTGGTTTGACTGTAATTGGCCCCCATAATCTCATAGGGAGTGGCACTATTAGGAGATGAGGCTTTACTGGAGTGGGTATAGCCTTACTGGAGGAAGTGTATCACTGGATGGTGGCCTTTGATGTTTCCTATGCTCAGGATACCGCCCCGTGACTCAGTCAACTTCCTGTTGCCTGCAAAATGTAGCACTATCAGCTCTCGCACAACATCTGCCTGCAGCCGCCATGTTCCCTGTCATGATGATAATGGACTGAACTTCTGAAACTGTAAGCAAGCCCCCTCAATTAATGTTTTCTTTATAAGAGTTGCTGTGGTTGTAGTGTCTCTTCACAACAATAAAAACCCTAAGTCACAGGGAAACTCAATTTTAACTTTTTTTTTTTTTACAATAGTAGTTTTCCATGTGTGGTTTTATTTTTTTTTAAGATTTAGTGTTATTTATCCCTTCCAGTATTTCCTCCACAATTGTCTTCCTTCCCCCACTAAAGGATCTAACCACTGTCAAAACTTCTATGTGTTCTAGGTGATACTTGGATGAGCAATAAGTGATAGTTTGAATTTTTTGGAAAGCAGCATTGCCTGTCAGTGCACTTGGAAGAGGACTATGCCTGCCTCCCATTATGTAGTTATTCTCTTCTGTTTTCTGGCACACCACGTGTCACAACCGAGGAAATCAACAACCCTGGGAAGCCACAAAACACATCTGACAGCTGCAGGACTGATTCACTGAGGATGGCAGGAAAAACAGTCACCACAACTGGGGGTGCGAAGTGTGGGCACTTTATGGAGCCTGGCTACAAGGAGAAAAACATGCCCAACATTTTCTGTGTCAATCAAAACTGTTACCTCATCGGTCTTTCATGAGTCTCACTGAACTGTTACGTGTTCCTCCTAAACACAGCACATGGCAGAATACACATGCAAATGTTGGCCTTGGCAAGCATTTAAATTGAAATGACAATGGCATTTCATATTTTTCAAAATTGATACTGGCTTTTTACTTAACTGTGGAACATCTGGAACATCACCACTATCCTGATACCCTTTCCATTTATAAGGACTACTAACTAATTATTTTGTTGTTGGTCATGAAATATGAACACTACTTCAGTGCTATGGGTTGCTTATTATATGAACGTAGGTGTACACATATGTCTATATGAGTTTATGTGCACCACATGTGTGCAGGGGCTTTTGGAGTGATAGGCAGTTGTGAATCTCCTTATGTGGGTTCTGAGAACCAAACTGAGGTGCTTTGCAAGAATAGCAGTGTGCTTAACTTAGGAGCCATCTCTCCAGCCTCTGGGCCTAACTTCATCTTGTTTGCTGATTTGTGATAATTAGATCTAATGCAAATCAGTAAACAAAAGAACAACTACAAGGGGGATTCCTTGGCTTTTGCTTTAGCCTCCAATACATGCTGCCCACATTTCTCATTCTCCACAGGTGAAAGACAATCCAGCAGAGACGAAAACCTGCAACAGTATGATGAACTGAGTATATTTTAGTATAATCTTTCAATGTCTTTCATCATCTCTTACCACCCAGTGTTGCTCTTTTAAGGAGCAGACAGTAGCAAGTGTAAATGACCCTGTTTGCATATATCAGCTGTGCAGACAAAAAGGAAATATATTAATATTTCACAGCCACATATTTTGAAAACAGCAAGTTGTATTAATTTTAAAAAGAAGATAACATATTTCAAAGCCGTAGTTAAGAAACCATAATTTGGTCTAATCATTTTTATAAAAGCTTTTGGTTCTTATGACTAAAACAGCCCCAAGTATCTACTAGTATCCTAAACCACATAAGTGATGTCGTTCTGTATGCTGTGAATATGTGTTCCTCTGATTGGTTTATAAATAGAGCTGCTTGGGCAATGGTGAGGCAGAATAAGGTTAGGCGGGACATTCTAACTAGAGAGAGAAGAAGGAGAAAGAGAGATCAGAGAGGAGACACTGCTAGCTGCCATCAGGAGAAGCAAGATGTAAAGATACCAATAAGCCACAAACCACATGGTAAAGTATAGATTTATAGAAATGGGTTAATTTAAGATTTAAGAGCTAGCTAGTGAGAAGCCTGTGTCATTAGGCCATACAGTTTGTAATTAATATAAGCCTATGTGTGTTCATCTGGGTCTGAGCAGCTGTGGGACCAGGAAAACATTCAGCTACAACCACGTCTGATCCATTTGTGAGGACACTGTATCTGTGTTCAGAATTTACCTTTGCATGTGCTTATAAGTTGCTCTTTTTAAAAAGGCATTCTACTATTCTTACTAATACAGATTTGACTGTCACTTCCTATCAGCTCTCAACCAGCCCCCATAGACTCCTCCTAATTTTACTGGTGGTGGACATACTTTCAGCTCTACCTTTATCCAACTTTCCCATAATGCATTTGTGCCAAAGCTAATGCTGTACCATGGCTCTATAACGAAGTTCCTCTTGGAGACAGGGTTGTCTCCCATGAGCTTTTTTTTTTTTATCTATAGGTACATTATTAATCAATCCTTAAGTCGTTGTAACTGTCTAAAGCCCTAACACTCACTTGAGAATTTGTGTGTTTACCTCCAGGGAGCGATTTCATTCAACTTGTTTTATTCCTACGGGTCTGTCTACCTCCCTGCAGGTCAGCCTTAGACTCTCCTTACCATGCCACTGACAAGAATCCCCTGTATCATTAAGGCCATGTTCCTTGTTCTTGATTTATGTCTTTCAGAGCAGCACTTGCCCAGGACTGTCCTGACATGGGCTTCGTGAAATGTGCATGGCTTAAGATATTATACATATGAAGCCATTTGTATGTTGCCTTCAAACTAGATGAATACTTAGGGACCTGTGTAGAATTCTAGGTTTTAAAAAAAAGTAGCTATTTGTGTTGGGGAGGTGGCTCAGTCAGTAGAGTGCTTGCCTTGAAAACACAAGGAAGATCGGAGTTCAGATCCACAGCATGCCAGTAAAGAGCTGTGTGTGGCCTCAGAATTCCAGAGTCGGGAGGTAGAGACAGGTGGATTCCTGGAGCTCTCTAGCCAGTGAACTTAACTGAATTGGTTAGTTCCAGGTTCACTGAGAGATCCTATATCAATCAATATTCAGGGTCTAGAATGGTTAAAGAAAAGACTGGAAGTCAATCTCTAGCCTCCACATGTACCTGGCACACTCATCTCTAAGCACACGTGCACACACCAGCATAAACTCACATATGTAATTATTTCTGAGAAAATGTTTAACAATATTGTTTCATGATTTGATCTTCTAATAGTGATTTTAAGAAGTCTAATTCAGAGTATCTATCATCCAATATGCTTGTAAACAAAGTGCTTCAATTTCCAGTCCGATTCCACAATAGCTACATAGTTGGTTTTTTTGTTTGTTTGTTTGTTTGTTTGTTTGTTTTTTGGTTTTTCGAGACAGGATTTCTCTGTGTAGCTTTGGCACCTTTCCTGGAACTCACTCTGTAGTCCAGGCTGGCCTTGAACTCACAGAGATCCGATCCACCTGCCTCTGCCTCCTGAGTGCTGGGATTAAAGGTGTGTGCCACCACTGCTAGGCTACATAGATTTTACAGATGTGTTTTCCTCCAATAAAAATCCAAAATACTACAAAATCTGAATTTCTTGAGTTTCAATACAAGGTTCAAAATATTTTAGATTCTGGAGCACTGAGATTCAGATGTTTACAGTAGTTCAGGTGTCCGCCTGACTTGTACCATTCTCATCTTCCAGATTCTTTTGTTTCTTAATCCCCCCCACCCCTTGACAAACCGCCCCCCCCTCCACAATCTTTGGAAGCTCATAAGATCTTTGATTTAATCATGTGTTCTAAAATTTCATGCTGCTGTTCTTTGGGTCATTTTTCACTTTCTGTATATTAAAAAGAGCTGAACTTTTACTAAGCTTTTCTCACAGAAGTTTCCAAGATTTAATAAAATCAAATACACACTTCTTTTCCTTATAATGCAATTGATCCCTCCATCTCAAGACTGAAAACCAAGTCAACAACAACAAAAACCATTCAGTACTTTTCAATGGTTACTACTTTGAAACAAACAAGAGAATTTTCTTTTTTATGTAAATTAAAGAGTTTAGTTACTTAACTCAATTGTTAGGATGTCTTTATGTAGACATATTTTTTGAAGGCTTTCATTAATGAGAGGGAATCCAAGTGAAGATGAATTCTCTAGGCTTAACACATAGGCAAAAATGAGCATACCCAAAATGTCTGGCATGTGTGTGGGACCCATATGGTGATATTTTATTTGTGTTGAAATGTGATTTTACTTGTATGTTAATAAATAAAAGTGCCTGGAGGGGGGGGGTTCAGAGCTAATAGCAAGCCATTTAGCAGAAGTCTGGCAGTGGTAGCACACGCCCTTAATCCCAATCACATGACAGGCAGAATCTCTGTGTGTTCAAGGACACCACCAGCATGGAGACACATGCCTTTAATCTCAATATCAACCATAGAGACCTGGAGGTCTGTATGGACAGGCAGTGATGAGGAGATCATGTGGTTGGGTTTATAACCAATGAGAAGGTAGAACAGAAAGTTAATAAAAAGACAGACACACAGGAAGTAGGTCTCTTTCTCAGGGGAAGGAGGGCAGCAGCAGCGAAGGGTAAGAAGGCAGTCTTGGCTCTTAGCTACTGCTCTCTGACCTCTGGGGCTTTTAACTCTGCATTTGGCTCTGTGTTTCTTATTTAATAAAACCGTTCAATATTACAACTACAGACCCGCTCACACTTTTTTCCCCAGGGTACTCTTGAGATAGAAATATAGAGGGGAGAGAGACAGAGAGAAACACAGGATAGCCTTGGGAGGGCCTGGATCCTTATCTACCTATCCCCTTCTGTCTCTTCTAAAGGGCTTTTTAAAGGAATGCCAAGGGGTGGGAAAAAAGACATTCCTTTAGCACAACCAAGTGCAGACCCTTTGCAACACCTGGTAACCACACATGTGGTCAATCCATCCCCTTATGCAGCCCTGCTGGGTAAAGCTCAGATCTCACTAGGAAATGTCTGTGTGCTCCCACACCCATGCCTCCTCTACCTCATCCCTTTGTGGCATCCCCGCTATTGCCATGCATCAGAACACATGCTAAAAACAAACAAACAAACAAAAACAAAACCTACTGTGCAAATAACCCATGAAATTTTCAATCCCTTGTGTCACTAAGCTTCCCAGCTTCCTCCCTGCTCTGCACCACTTCCTCTCCAGGAAGTGCCTTCTTTATTAACAGAACTCTCTGCTCCTGCCATGCTTGACAGTTCTGTCCAAACACTTGTTCTGCAACACAGGCACCTAGAAAACCTAGCAGAAGCAAACCAAACCCATTAACTGCTGGAGTCAGTACAGAGCTTGCTTCTGGGCATGGATTTTTTGAACATTACTTAGTTTGACTACTAAAACAAAAGTTATTTGGACAAGTTTCAGATAATATTCAGAACATTCAATATGTGAGAAATGTCCTTGAGAAAACTGTCTGTTGAAAAAAGTAAGTCTTCATATTTAATAATTCTACTTGAAGACAGGCAATATTTTATGAAAAGTGACTGACAGCTATATTTAAAAAGCAATTAATTTTCCTTTAGTTGGTTTTCTTTTTGTAAACAACATCTATTCAAATCTCAGGTCTAAAAGCACAGAAAGATCCAAAGCATATATAATAAGGTCTACTATTATAAAGCTTTAAAATTCAGACAGACTAAACGATTAACATTTAAAATACTACAGGAAGAGACCAGACTTGTAATACTTGACATGTATGTTAGTATTTCGGGTATGGGTCTTTGGTCTTTAATTTTCCACAGGTATTTTAACTCTCCTGTCAGCATTTACAGAGATAATAAAGCAATCTTTGATTGCCAAAGTGAATATAATTCTAATTTTAAATGTGAGGATTTTTAACGAGGTTTAAGTTATGTAAGAAAATCTCTTCCTAGTGCTATTTGCTTGAGAAAATATAGTTGAAGAAGCCTTCTGTCAGGGGATCCTTGTATAATTGATACATACCTTTAAAACTAAGCTACTTCATTAGCTCACATACCAATGAGGTAGTAACACACAGGTGGGATTATGGTTACCCAGGAGTTCACAGTTCAGGTATTCCAAACAAACTTCTGTGGCCTCTGAATGCACTAACATCAGCCCCTTCCCATGTAATGTATGCAATCTTCCCGCTACATTTCATACATTTTATATGTTTTTTGAACCTTAAACTTTACTTCTACTTTGATGCTCATCACTGAAATTGCTCGCAGAACTCAAGTTTTCTTCTATGCACAGAATAATGAGCACACTTTATAGCAAAGAAAATAGAACCTGGTGAGTCATAGGAATTAAAAAGTTTCCTGGAAATAGTATGAAGTTAATTAAAGTGCACTCTTGGTATTTCTTCCCCAAATCATTTAAAATATAAGCCTGCATCAATATAAGTTAGTTCAGGATGCCATGACCCATTAAAGTTTATGAGATATTATTTTAAACAGCATTAACTATTATGTGGCCTAAATTAAACTAGAATTTGTATTTAACACTGAAGTACTACACAAGAATATTTTATTTACACATATGAAACAGTTATTCAAAACTAAGTTTTCATGCAATGCTATAGTAATTTGATTAAGTCCAGTTTGCAAATAGTAAAATGCTTATAGACATTTCCTTCTTTTTATTTTATGTGTATGAGTGTTTCGTATGGTGATATTTTATTTGTGCTGAAATGTGATTTTATTTGTATGTTAATAAATAAAGTTGCCTGGAGATCAGAGGTCATAGCGAGCCAGGAACAGCAGTTGGGTGGTCGTAGCCCATGCCCTTAATCTGATAACATGGCAGGCAGAGTCTTGGTGTGGTCAAGGACACTGTCAAACGTGGTAACAGGAGCCTTTAATCTCAGTACCAACCATAGAGACCTGGAGGTCTGTATAGACAGGCAGTGACAAGGAAGTCGCGTGGATGGGCTTAGAGCCAATGAGAAGGCAGAACAGAAAGGCAATAAAAACACAAGTCAGGCAGGAAAAAACTCACTCTCGGGGGAAGCTATTGCTGGTGGTAAGCTAAAGCTAGTCATGGCTCTTGCTCTGATCTCTTTGGCTATTAACTCTGTTTTTGGCTCTGTGTTTCTTATTTAATAAGACTGTTTAGAAATTCGTCTACAGGGGGTTGGGGATTTAGCTCAGTGGTTGAGCGCTTGCCTAGCAAGCACAAAGCCCTGGGTTCGGTCCTCAGCTCTGGAAAAAAAAAAAAAAAAAAAAGAAATTCGCCTACAGTTTTATCTGCATGTACAGACTGTGCATCGCATGCATGTAGTTCCCATAGATGCCAGAAGAAAGCATCAGATTTCCTGGAACTGGAGTTACAGATGGTTGTGAGCTGCCATGTGGGTACTAGAAATGGTACCCAAGTCCTTTGGAAGAGCAGCCAGTGCTCTTAACCCATGAGTCATGTCTCCAGCCACCAAGTGTCTTCTTTTTTAATGTGACATGAGAAGTTTCTGTTCCAGTTCTATTTGGTGTTTTCAGTCTTACAGGGCACTTATAAAAGTTAAAGGGTATACTTTGATTAATTTGACAAATTCTTTAAGCTTCAACTACAATCAAAGTACTAGACCATATATAAAAGACTGTTTAATTCTTACACTTAACCAGCTCCTGCAAAAGTGTTGAAGGTCCAGAATATAAAGAACTAAAACTAATAAAGTTTAAGTTAAATGGATACATAAATACTGAGCATACATTAAATGATGCAAATAATAATAAATCTAGTTATAAACGTTCATGTTATAAAAATAAATTTCCAATATCAAGAGTTTGATAGATTTTTAAGATTTTATTATTTAAGTCACTTGGACTCTTTCCTGTATCAACATTATCCCCAAAATGGAAAAATAATGTATTGCCAGAATAAAATCTTACAACAATAATAAAAATAATAATAATTTACTTATACTTTGGTCTAATTCTAGCTTATGAGATTGGTAGAAAAAAACTTATGAAGATATGTTACCCATGAATGGCTTCTCCCATGCAAATTCTGCTGATGTAAAGTTGAGACTCCGTCACTCCTCTAGTCAGGCCCTGACTGTACCTTGTATGAATGGTGGGGTCAAGAGGGCTTTTTATGAATGGTGGGGTCAAGTGAGCTTTTTTTTTAAATGTATAAGAAATGGATAAAATGAAGCCAAGATACAGAATCCTCTACAGAACAGATAGTTTAAGGTATCAAAAGCTTAACCATTTTCAGATACGAATGAAGAGCTGATTTTTTAAAGATATCCTAAGTCTAGTGAAACTTGGCAGTTTTATTTACTCACTGTCACCAAGATGGCTGCTGACAAAATCTGAACAGTAATTCAAAAAGCGTTGGACTGTAGGTGGTAATCGGCTTAGCACGGTAGAACTAAACCCAACTAACATAAAGGAGCAAAGACAGAGCAAGATGACCTGTGTTCTAGACTTCAGAAAGGCTCAGGACTAGGGGGTCCCAGATATCATAGACACTGTGAAATGGGCACTTAAAAGTTATTTGGCAAAAAACAAAACAAAACAAACAAAAAACAAAACAAAAACAAAAACAACAACAACAAAAAACCAAACCAAATAAAACAAAACAAAAAGCATTGATTCTTCACTCAGACCACAAGACAGCCGAATGCAGGACAAAAGCCTGGCACCCCTGTGCCTTTTACTGTGGGTCACACCTCCTTACCTCTGCAGAACTGCATATTGACAAGTTAATCATGCAAAGAGTGTCTTTCTACATACTTTATCCCCTCTAAGACTGAACACGCAGAGCTGTCACAGTCCTAAACCTGCAGTCACCTTGCATTCCAGAAAGGGCAAACTTTGTAGGACACGCTGCCCCTCAGATAAGGTTAATCACCCATAAGGGTGAGGCTGCATTCTGGAACAGAAAAATAAAAAAAAAATCAGCTCCTTAGGAACATGACTGATTCCCTAAAGGATGGCAAGGTAATAACTTCTCAGGGCCACCTTGCAGACCCAGAACAGAACAATGAGCAAGCAGACCATACCTTGATCAGGACTGCCTCATCTCATAGATATATATATATCTGGCTTCTTTGTACCCATTCATCCTCTGTTTAAATCTAAAATTCATCTCGGTACTCCAAAAACACCTCTTTAATCTGTTCTTCTCTCTAACGTGGGCCACAATTGATAAATATGCTTTTGATCAGCACTCATCTGTTTAACTGGAGTACTGGACATAAGAGGCTGAGCTGAGCCATGCCTAGCCAACTGGAGCTGCTGAAGCCTAGGGTTTTGCCTTAATCACTCTGTTTACAAGAAGCTCACACACATGGATTCTTTGGGATTCTGTGTAACAGTTAGTTACCAGTCCCTAAGGTCTCTAATATCCCTTCCAGTACCCAGAGAAGACACAGGTTAATTATATAGCGATTCACAGAACAAGACTAGAGGATTATGGCAGGAAGTATGAGGAGTGCAGAAAGGCATACAACAAAAAGGAAGTTTTAAGACACTAAAAATTCTGAAATGCCAAAATAACAAAAGTCTATATCCTGAATCAACATCTTCATGGTCTGTAAATATTCTTACATTCCACTGAGCTTGTAATAAGAAGTTACTACAAAAATTAAAAACACCAAAAAAAAAAAAAGATAAAAATAAGACTAAAAAGAGAAAAGAGCATGCAGGTAACACAGAACCTAACAGGAAAAGAGATCAAGGAATTCCTACAATGATTACGGGCTGGATAAGATCCAATCACAGCACACAACAGAAGAATGGGGTAAGCAAGAATGGCCTCCAAGTAAGGTGAGGGCTCAAAATTGGAATCACATGTTTTCCATTCACTTCTCATTAGGCTGTATCTCAGAGAAAGCTGTAGGCTGAGCAGTGCACAGAAGGAATTAGTAAGAGGAATTAGCCAATACCGAGAAATCTGCAGACCAAGGAGGTGACTCCGTACTGCAGGAGAGAAGATAATATCCGGAGAATCCATCAGCAGGTGACAGGCCAGCCTCTGGAGCAGGAAGGCAGTGCAGTGGGGAGGTGAGTCGGGTGCATGGGTGTCTTAGTGAGGGTTACTATTGCTGTGATGAACCATAACCAAAAAGCAAGTTGAGGAGGAAAGGGTTTGTTTGACTTACACTTCCACATTGTAGTCCGAATCAATGAAGGAAGTTAGGACAGGAAAACAAACAGAGCAGGAACTTAGAGGCAGGAGCTGATGCAGAGGCCATGGAGGAGTGCTGCTGACTGGCTTGCTCCCCATAGCTTGCTCAATCTGCTTTCTTATAGAACTCAGAACCAGCAGCCCAGGGATGGCACCACCCCCACCATGGGCTGGGCCCTCCCCATCAATAACTAATTAAGAAAAGAAAATGCCTTACAGCCGGATTTTATGGTGGCATTTTTTCTCAATTAAAGTTCCTTCCATTCAGATAAATCTAGTTTGTGTGCCAAGATGACATAAGACCAGTCAGCACAGTGGGGCTGCAAGAACAGGAGGAACAGACACTGGGCACTGGGTGAAACCCTGCATACAGGTGTTCTGCTGGAGCGATCTTCTACAGCCACAGGCTTCAAGAAAACGGTCACCAGCAGCTGCCTCTAAAGCTTGAGATAGAACTATAGTGGGGTCAGAAAACATGTGAACAGGAGGTGCTCAAAACCTGTCATCTATGATTGAAAATCAACATAGGGTTTCAAAAGTAGAGAAAAGCCTAACAATAAATTGTATTGATTTAACAAATAAAGATATTGATAAGGAAAGTAATGTCCGTTAAGAAGTGAAAGTAAAGGCCCCTGGGAAGTAGAACTTGAAGCCGGGGAAAACATTTGAAATGACAGAGCAGGGTAGTTGCTTTCAACGGTAAAAATCACAGTAACTTGACTGCAATGAAAACAAAAGCATGAATAGTCATGAAACAAACCTGTGATGACACAGACACACTCAGTCAAACCTGCTTCCTTAGTAGATACATCCTCAAACCCCCAGCCCATCTAAATCATACTCTAAAAACAAGTAGCTAGCCACATGTAACCTGAGCTGGTAATATAACTCTAATAAACAACTCACAAGCTGGCCTTCCAGCTAGTGTGTGCTAAGAAACACTGTATTTCTAGATGAATCATTCTGGGAAGCACTAGTTCCATCAGCTTTTCTGATTTAGAGATTACCTGAATTTTTAAATATATTCACACCAGAGATAATCATTTATGTATTGTGTAGCAGTGTCCTCCAAAAGTAAAAACGTTCCGCCGGGCGTTGGTGGCGCACGCCTTTAATCCCAGCACTCGGGAGGCAGAGCCAGGTGGATCTCTGTGAGTTCGAGGCCAGCCTGGGCTACCAAGTGAGTTCCAGGAAAGGCACAAAGCTACACAGAGAAACCCTGTCTCGAAAAACCAAAAAAAAAAAAAAAAAAACGTTCCATCTTGGAGCTAAATGCCTTAAAACATTTAAGTTTAGGTGAGAAAGAGGAGGTGGAACAACAGGATATTCTAAGTGGTGTGTGTTGTGTGAGAGAGTGTGTGTGTGTGTGTGTGTGTGTGTGTGAGAGAGAGAGAGAGAGAGAGAGAGAGAGAGAGTGAGTGTGTGTGTGTGTGTGTGTGTGTATGTGTGTAAAACATTCCTTCCTGAAGACAAGCTTCTTAAATTCAGAAAGGCAACAACTCAAAATAAAAATAGCTTCAGGAAGTCCCTGAAACTGACCAGATTCACTAGACCCTTCCCTCTCCAGGAGCAGATAAACAGTAAAGAGTGTAGAAAGTCATTCTCAGGTAATTCAGGACACCTGGAAAAAACAAAGACCAGTTGAACTACCTGTCAGAGAAGAAAAGATCAGATTAACTGCCTGGAAGAGGCTCAGAGCAACTGAGTCCCTTGGAAAGGACACTCTTCAGTGTTGAGCTGCCTGCAGGCTGTGCGGCATGCTCCAGGTTCCCAGCTTGCATGAGCTGCCACCTGTGTTGTGGTAGGCATTGATGACACAGCTGTCTTTAGGTGATTTCTGCTCTTGCAAATAACCTCTAACCCATAATCCTCTAAGTAAATCCAATAAAACTCATCAGTTCACCAAATTGGACCTTTGGTAATTATTCATACTTCAGTATGTCCTCATCTTCTTATCTGGGGTGAGTAGATATTTATTTGTTCAGATTTGCTCAGAAACAGTGTCACCCAATGTTCAGAGAATTTAGTAAGAAGTGACAAATAAAGACAGTTCCCCACCAAGAACAAATGACCACATATTATTGTCAGGGTTTTTACTGCTACAACAAACTATGCTTGCTGAAATCACTGCTGGTGCCCATCCTATTAATAATGTGCTTTTAGTCATGGCTATGGTCTGGCACATACCATACTGCACCTATCAGCCTCCTGAGCACTTGTGTTCTCTAATCTTTCTCTCATCTATAACCAGTGTGAAGGAATTCTAGCATCAGAAGAAAATACAAGTATGAATCCTGAGTTCTGTCTTTGAAGTTCTCCTATAACATCTTGAGAGAACAATGTGATTCCTGTTGGAAAATGGCTCTCAATTTCTAACTATATTTTAAGCCCAACCCTTTAAGTCTATTGGAAAATATTAAATTAGGTTAGGAGCAAACTGTAAAAATTAGGGTAAGAGAAATATTCTCCCACAACAATTTCCAGAATATCCATAATTTTAAATATTTATATGTTTATTTGGTTGGATTTTATACTAAATACCAAATTATTATGACAGCTTAAGTTTATTACATATATTCGTTTTACTGGGGCCTGTGCATCCAAACCTTACTTTGTTACTCATGTAGCTATACTATCGTGTCTTTATGGATTGTGGCAAAGTTGTCCTTTCTTATAAACTAAAAACGGACCCTGTACAATAGAACTCAGAAATCTCATTCATTCATTTTCTGAAAATGAAAGAATAGACCAAAAGGCTGTTTCAACCCTTCTTCCATCTTGTCTTCAGCTTTATGCAGTAATACAATGAGTGGCATCCAAGAGTGATATGGATTTTCCTTTATATTACTTCAGTAGAAAGGGAACTTTTCTCAGTTGTGAATCAGTTCATGGGGGACTTGAAAAAGTCAGATGTGGTGATATTTTATCTGTGTACCCCAATAAAGTTTATCTGAAGATCAGAGGAAAAAGCCAGCCACTATAGTAAACATAGAAGTCAAGCAATGGTAGGTAGCACACGCCTTTAATCTTATCATTCAGAAGGCAGATCCCTGTGAGTTCAAGACCACACTAGGAACAGAGCCACGTGTGGTGGTACACACCTTTAATCCCAGTACTAACCAACCATAAAGGTCTGGAGGTCTATACAGACAGACAGGAAGTGACAGAGCTGGGCAGGAAGAGGAAGTGATGTAGCTGTGCAGAGAGAGGAAATCAGATGGCAGAACAGAAAGGCATACAGGCGTGGGTATACAGGAAGTTAATCTCTTTGGCCGAGGATCTCCAAGTGGTGCGAACGTGGCTGTCTTCTTTCTGTTTTCCTGATCTCTCAGTTTTAACCCCAATATCTGGCTCCAGGTTTTTTTTTTTTTTTTTTTTTTAATCAATAAGACCATTTAGCAATTCGTCTTACAGTCAGATAGTTAAAGGTAGAATACAGTATCACTACATTTCCATTAACAACTGAAACAAATTGAAAAACAATAAAGAGGGGATATTTAAAATAACCGCCCAAACATTAAGATTTCTATCTTCTAAAAACTCAGTAAAAAAATCTTACTATAAATAAAAAGAAAACAAAATCAGCAAGGGGAGGTGACCAAAGACATCTGGTTCCAGGAAACAGAAACAGAAGGAAGCTGTGCTGGCTGCATTCTCATACCTCTGACATTTTCTCAGTGTCCACAGTGTGTGGTAGACGTGAGTCAGAGAAGAGCAATACAGATAACAGTTCTGCTCTGAAAACTACCAGGCTTATTAACATGCAGCGTCACGGCCAGTGAGGTATCAACATTTAATGTCAGGCATAAAGGATATACCCCACCTTCCTCATTCCTGGATCTTTACTGCTTCCACCCACCTACGCTGGCATCGCCTCTGACCCCTTTCCTGCACTAGCTGGCTGGTCTGCTGTTTTTCTCTTGTCTGTAGGTATCTTTTCTAAGTCATTATGCACAGAGAAACTAGACGGTCTCTTTAAAACATCAAGAAGAACACAGCTCGTTATGACAAACTTTCAGTCAGTCCAACACTGTATACAGTGCACAGAATCTTTCTCCACTTCCCATTCACTCCTTGGTCACCATGGTCACCCTCGTTGGCTTCATACTGGTTTCTCCTCCGTTCTCAAATTCCTTACTGTTGGTCTTCCTGCCTGGGAAGAGTGACTTCTTTGTCTTGACTGGAGTTGGTTCCTTGTCACTTTATACCTGAACTTAAATTTTCTATTGACACAGCTCCACATAAACTGAGTTTTAAGAATGGACAAGACATCCACTCCAGCTGTGCAACTAATTTATCAACAAATAAGATGAAGTTTAACTGGGTCCGGGTCTGCCTGACGCCACATGAAATCATAGTATAGCTAGTAAGATTCTAGGAAATGTCACATTAGGGTACATTAAACATGCTTCAGGTTCTTCAAAGACATTATTAGCCAATTCCATGCTTAGCTACAACATACTTCCTCTTAGCTGCTAAGATTGGCTGTACACTGAGTATGGCGACACAATATTCTGAAAATATCTCTTACATTCTAGGAGTCTGGAACTTTTGCTGAGCCCCACAGCCAAAATTTAATAATACAGCTTGAGGTCACATAAGACTGCTATCCTACTGTGTATCTACCCCTTTTGTTTAACCTGCCTTTAAGAACACAATGTAACAATCAACCTTACTTGCCTTGCACTTCGCATTTAATCAGCCTTTACATCCTAAACAGATGCTCACCTTTATGTTCTCTTCCATGCCTGACCCAGAAAAATGCATGTGTCCTTTGCTAAACTCGGCGAATACAGACCTTGAAAGCGATCTTTTAAAATTAATATCCAACATAAAATTTGAATACAACATTATATATTGACTGATAAACACTGATGTATATAATGCTGTTTGTTATCTGGGTCAGTTGGAGTGACTAAATCCCTTGCAAAGTTCTGCTGAGGATTTCTGTAAACTATCCCTCATTCCTTCCACATTTGATGCTTTCTATATTGTTCAATAACAGAGAGCAAAGACCTTTGCACAGACACACACGGTTACATGGCAGACAGACAGTCACAGACACAGGGACACTTTCACAAGACTGTTGTGGATCATTGTAACTAGGCAAAGATGTGTTGCATTTGTTTCTGCTGCCTTTGTTAATGATATAAAGACATATTTCATTTGTTTGTGCTGCATGTGTTTAATTATGTAAAGATAGGTTACGTTTGTTTCTCCTTGCCTGCCTAGGGCACCTGACTGATCTAATAAAATGCTGAACAGCCAATAGCTACTCAGGAGAGGGATAGGAAGGGCTGGAAGGCAGAGAGAACAAGTCAGAGTAGAAATCTAGGCTTGACAAGAATGAGAGAAGAATGAAGACAACTAAGGAGAAAGAGGAGAACACACCCAGGGCAGAAGCCAGGGAGCCACCAGCCAGATATGGAGACAGCAGGAAAGTAAGACATACAGACAGAAAGAAAAGTAAAAATCCCCAGGCAAAACATAGATAAAGAGAAACAGATTAAAATCAGAGCTAATATAAGGCTGAACATTCATAACTAATAAGAAGTCCCCATGTCATGATTTGGGAGCTAGTTGGTGACCCCCCCCCCCCCCCCAAAAAAAAAAAAAAAAAGCCTGCTACACAAGACAGCATTCAGATGTTAGGTCTCAAACCAGGAGAAATGGCTGAGATGCCTATTAACATATCAAAGCAAATGCTGGTGGCCAGGTTCTCCCAGCATCCCCAGTCCCTAACTTCTTACAGGGTCCTGGCTGGCAGAGCCAAACCCATATCCTAAACTTCTCCAGCCCAGGGACTGGGTTGCCCTTCCCCCAATGGCTCTTCCCTGTAAAATCCTGCCCTTTTGGTTTCATGGTCCTTTTGCCTTTTTGGCCTCCTGGTCTCCTGGCTCTCCCTTCTTCTCTCCCTGATCTCCTTACAGGGCCTGGTGCTAGTAGCCAATGGCCATATCAGAGGTGCAGCACATAGCAATTAAAGTTCAGATGTCAGTCCACCAGAAGAATATCTTTGTGATGGATATGTCTCCTTCAAGCAA
>CABHPR010157115.1:64403-80310 GCA_902168415.1 Peromyscus melanophrys | reverse complement strand
TCTCTCTCTCTCTCTCTCTCTCTCTCTCTCTCTCTCTCTCTCTCTCTCTCTCTCTTTTGGTGCCTGTCTTGGATCTTGCTCTGTAGACCAGGCTGGCCTCAAACTCACAGAGATCCGCCTGGCTCTGCCTCCCTAGTGCTGGGATTAAAGGCGTGCACCACCACTGCCCAGCTATTGTAACTTTCTACATAGAAATTCATTTTCATAAAGTCTCCCAAGGCTTCCCAAAGCTGACTGAGAAGGAGTATATCAAAAGCTCCTTCTTACAATATTTATTTTATTATTAAATTATTCTTATGTTTATGCATATGCAGATGTTTGTGAAGGTGTGTGCAAGTGTGCATGCATGTCATGACCCACTTGTGGAAGTCAGAGGACAAATTGTGGAAGTCAGCTCTCTAACCATGTGGGTCCTATGGATCAAAGTTAGTAGCCGGCAGTGGTAGTGTACACCTTTAATCCCAGCACTCGGGAGGCAGAGGCAGGCAGATCTCTGAGTTCAAGGCCAGCCTGGTCTATAGAGAGAGTTCATAGGACAGCCAGGGCTATGCAGAGAAACCCTGTCTCGAAATAAAAAAAAAAAAAAAAAAAAAAAAGAAAAGAAAAGTTAGATTGTCAGGTTTGGTTATGCACCAAGACACCTCACTGGTTCTCCTCTTACAAGATTTGAAGAAGAATAACACAGCACTTAATTTAATTTACTAAGAACAACAAGGAAAGACTACACTCCGGCAAAGAATTAATTACTTAGATGAAAAAGATTCCTGGGTAATGTACTACAAAGTCTTCCAAATCTAGAGCGTTTCATGAATGTTTGACAATGTTGATTAAGTAAAGAACAAAAAGTCACATACCACTAAACTGGCATGTCCTGTGCAAGGCCAAGCAGTGACGTTTTATTTCAGGATACAAAGATGGACCACCCACCTGCCTCTTGGTGAAGGAAAAGTGGTGTGGGCTACCTGGCCTGCAGATTGTCCCTTCTCTGCCAGTGCTAGCCACTCGAGGGTCTGCCTGGCCACCCAAGTCTAAAAGCAGCAAATGGTGTGTGTGTGTGTGTGTGTGTGTGTGTGTGTGTGTGTGTGTGTGTGTGTGATGACTCCAGCATACCCTTGTGCTTGCCAAGGGCTAAGAGCATGGGTGGGGACCTTTGCATCACTCAGACTTTACTTGGAATGGATTTAGTTCAGCAAAAGAAAGTTGGATCAATGGGATAATTTGTCTCTCATATACATTCAGTGGATATGTCCCTGGTTATTATCGCTAAACCTAAAGGTGAAAACATCATATTAGTTAGCAGGAAGTAGTCCTGCTATCTGCAGTAAGAGGAAACAATAGCCTTGCTTCTTGAGGCATGAAGTTGGCCCCAGGAGCTCAGCATGTGGTGATGAGCTATTTGCTGAGAACGTTGTCTGCTTCTGCTTCTTGATGTGCAGCTCCCAGGTACTTGGTGTGCACAGACATTGACATGGGTTTGTGTGTTCATCGGGATTCCTACCTCCCACGCTCACCCCACTCCCACAGCTAAGGGAACATCACCGAGAGTTTACTGATAGTTTAACATGATAATCTTAAATTACCAACCAGGGCCTGTTGAGACTGTCCCTTCAGAACCAGAGTCACTCTCAGATATAAATTTCAGCAATGGCAGAGTTTCTGGAAGCCTCAGTATAGGTCCATGCTCCTCCATTGTTTTGGTTTGTTTTGTTTTGAGACGGGTTCTCACTGGGTATCTCTTGCTGTCCTGGAACTCATTGTGCAGCCTGGCTGGTCTCAAACTCAATAGATCCACCTATCTCTGCCTCCTGAACTCTGGGATAAAAGGCATGTACCACTGTGCCCAGCTTCCATGGTCTTCCTTAGGAGCCATCATTGGAGGCTGAGGAGTAGCCAGAGGAACTTACATTTGCCCTGGGTCCTTTCTTGTATTCTATCTTCTCTACTAAGAAAACTAAGAACATAGTGAAACCAAGAAAACCAAGCCGAACATAGTGGCTCATACCTGTAATGCTAGCACCTGGGAGTTGGAAGCAAAAGGATTAGGAGTTCAAGGTCATCTTTGGCTATATTGTGAATTTCTAGGCTAGCCTGGAATATGGGAGAGACTGTTAAAAACAAACAAACAAACAAACAAACAAACAAACAAACAAACAAAAACCCTTAACAATAGGAACCTGAGATTCCCTTTGTTTACAGAGATCATGCATTGATTATTCCCCATCTGATGTCCAAGGCAGCGGCAGTAAGAGCCTTTCCAGGACTTGCAGATGCGTAGGAAGACATAGAATTCCCTTTCTCCTGGGCAGTGGACACTAGGACCGAAATTCTAACACATGTGTTGAGCTTAACTGTGAATGACCTATGTGGCCCGCTATTTAGGGACTGTCTGTAAGTCTGGCCAGGAGGGCTTAGAAATCAAGGAACTTCCAATGGGATGTTTAGATGAATTATCCAAAGCCAGACAAGGCTCCTGTTGCCTGCCTCACACAGCATTACCAGGCTTATATTGGCACATGGAAAAGACCGGCTGAATGAGACTCCGGGTGCTCGGAGTCTCAGGAAATCACACACCACTTGGATAGAAACTCTAGCGGGGCTTGCTCTTGCTGTCTGTGCCTCTCAGGCCCAAGGGGACCATCTCTGGGGAAGAGACCGCCTCTGAGGACATCAGCCTCTGGAGCTGAGCAGGCAAAGCCCCAGTGCTCTAGGGCTCCAGAGTCCTCCATGACTTTCTTTAATCCAGCCTCCCTCTCATATGGCCCACTATTTCCTGCACGGCTGTCCTAAGCTGTGGGAGCAACTGGCACATCTCTTTTACCCCCAGGGCTGGGAAAAGTCTTTTTTTTTTTTTTTTTTTTTGTCTTTGATTATAGATCCTGGGCCTGGAAGGATGGGGAAAGCCTGGAGTCTGGCCCAAGCTGCAAGCTTTCAAGTCCTTAGTCATCAGTAAACAGCTATAATGCTTAGTGTCTGGATGCAGCTCTTTTCTGCTGGGTAGCCTGTGGTTGCCATGGATATGGCTTTGTCTTTGGAGGCCCACAAGCAAGCAGGATTTAAGCAAATCCTGATGGGTCAACATTTCCATAAAACTGAAAAGAAAAAAAAAAACAGAAAAAAAAGAAAAGGGCACACTTTCTTAAATAACTCCCACAAAATCATTAAACACTTCCAAATTAATGACCAAAATACCAGCAAAATCCTCAAGCTTTCCTGGCCAGAACCTAAAGGGATGCATATTTTAAACAAGTGTGAAGAATTGGAAAGACAAGCTCTAACGGCAGAAGGGAAAAGGATGGCATCCTGCCCCCTTGAGTGTTTGGGACAATACAAAGTTACATTTTTTTTTTCTTCTGGCCAGTGCTTCTTTTCCAGAATGCTTCTTAAGTTGCCATTGGTATGATGTGTCCTATGCCAGCCAAAACACGAACCCGTTTTCCAAGCAAACAATGGTGTTTCTGTCTGTCTTTGGGGGTTTGGTGACATTTGGTAATAGTGATGAAAGCAGGGCAGATTGAATTAAGAAAGCTTAAGAAAGGAAAGAAAGGGAAATTACTTGGTTCTGCATTGTAACCACACAGCTCCTGTATATTCGATGACATGTACACTCTTTGGGTGGCTCGTAAGTCACTTTAGAGGAGGGGACTGTGGTTGGTAAAGCAGAGGTCACAGGCTGGGAACCTGAACACAGGCATAACTCCTATATACTTTGGGTCTTTGCTCAAGAAAAACAATGATTAGTGGGCTGCTCTTTGGAACGTGTTTCTGAAGACCACCCTGCCTTGGCCAGGAGGAATGAGCTGGCTTCTGGGATGAAGACACCAGGCGTGCTGGAGCCCTGGCATCTCTCCTCATCACGGAAGGAGCTGGCACAGTGTTCCATGGGTCAGCATTAGGAGGCTGCCCCTCCTTTCCCTCCAACACCTAGCCTCTGTGGTCCATCCCGCTGCCCGCCCCCCCTCCCCCAGTTCCCTGTTGCTGGCAGGAATTGTAATCACCCCGGGACCTTTTTAACTGGAGTGGGAAAAGGTGATGCTGATTTCCTTTCGCATGCTTGAGTTTTCACACGTTTGTGTGGACAACAGATTAATTCTCAGCCTCTGTTGCTTGCCAGCCTCAAGACTCCTCCCCAATCTCCACTACCATGTCACCTGGCAATCATCCGAGCGTCCACATGGAGGGCTATGACACACTTTTCCTGACTCCACATGCTCCCATACAAAGTCACCCAGTCCTCGGTGCAGTTTGGAGCAGGGTCGGTGATGACAGTGCCCCTCACTCCCCACCCCTTGCCACCAGAGTCAGTAGACAAAGAAGAGGCCTCCACCCACAGGTGGAGATCTACCAAGGTTGCCACATCCAGATGCAAATGCCTGGGGAGGGTGGGGGCGTGGGCCAGCTCGTGCTCCCGGGTGGGGACAGAGAGTAGAGGCAGGAAGCCACACTGAAGGGGACCTCTTAGCTTGACCAGGCTTGTTTCAAGGTGGCTCTGAGAGCACCAACGTGGCTTGGGAGGGAGAGGATGAGTAGACCCGTTGCTGAGGTGCTGACGTTCAGTACTTGACCCTCCAGGGAATTCTGACCTCCATAGCTTCCATATATGGTCCTTCCAGGACCGCCAGCAGAGGAAATGGATTCCGTGGAAAAGCTGAGGGCTAGACCGGTCTTTCCCGGCCTCAGCCTCACAGAGACAACTTTCATCTGGATGAAAGGGACTTTATCTGTAAAACGGCCAAGGAAGGAGTCTGAGGTTTGGGGTTTAAGTTGACTTGCACAGTGAAGCTTCAGACGACACCCTCATCTGTACGTGAGCCGGGACCCCAACAAAGGAGCCGTGGGAGGAGGCAGCGTGGTGGCAAGGGATAGCCGTCGACTCTGACTTTAAATGAACACAAAAGAGGGAAGGAGGGGCGCGGTCGCGGAGGGTGTCAGAGAAGCGGGAATCCATACTAGTGTCAGGAACCGCTCCAGTCCAGAATGTGCTAAGCCTGCGAACAGCCGCTGACAGGAGAATAAAGCCGCAGAGTCTGGGAAGCATTTTCATGTAAATGATCTCATGCATCCTCATAATGACCCTGGGAGAGAGGATGGGAGTCATTATCCTTAGAGCTTGTAGGGACTTCCCAGAGGCCAAGCTGGGATTGGAGCCCAGATCATCTCCCGCCAAACGATGGGCTCATCCTACCACCCTGCATTATACAGCTCAAAGGTTCTTTTTGACTCTGGATGAGGAGGATGAGAGGGAACACCCGCCCCACGGCATAGTGGGATGCTCTTATCTTTCCCTTCAATGTCCATCACAAAGTAAAACTGTCTTCAAAGCATAGAACAAATTTCTCTGGGGTGAGTCTTCAAAAAAATTTTTTTAAATTGTATTTTTATTTTATGTGTATGAGTATTTGCCTGCACGTGTACCATGTGCATTGAGTACCCACGGAGGCCTAAAGAGGGTGTCAGGTCTCCTGGCAAGAGAGTTGCAGACCGTTGTGAGATGCCATGTGGGTGCTGGGAATCAAACCTAGGTCCTCTGGAAGAGAAGCCAGTGCTCTTATCCACTGATTCATCTCTCCGTCTCTCCAGCCTCAACAATGCTCCTACCCCCTGCCCCACTCAGCAAGTCTTTTGGGGAGTGTTGAGCTCTCTGAGGAATCCAAGGTGTGGCATCGATGGCTATTTCCACAAGACTTTCTTCCTCCAAGATTTCCACAGCTCTTATCAATCTAGAAACGACTTGCTGGTGTCTGTGTTACTCGCTAGCCCTGAGTTTCTTGGATAGAGGAGCCATGGCCCATCCTTCACTGGACCTCTGCCCACAGCACAGACACTAAGTAACTGACCAGGGGTGTGCCAGGAGTCATCGCTGTGAAATGGCAGGTGACGTCACAAGAGACAGTGAGGTTGTGATCGCTTAGCAAATCAAGGCAGAAGGTAAGAGTCTAGACTCCACACGGCATCCGGCTGAAATTCATCCCAGAGATGACTATAGTTACTTCAGAGGTTGCTCTGAAGTCTGGAGATGCAAAGTGAGTCCCATGGCTCAGCTCATCCACGGCACAAACCTGGCTGGAACTCAAAGCTGCAATGTCTCAAGCACAGAGAAAGGGGATTTGAGGCAATGTCCTTTTTCAGAGTCCCAGGCCTGCTTTTTGGATGAGTTGTTCCATTAAACATTTGGGCCTGTAAATAGAAATTTTACACTCTGGGAGCTCTGAAAGAATGCCTTTTAGACAATGCAGGAGGCCATATTTAACTGAAGTTCAGCATCGTGGCCACTGTCAGTACTTACTGCTATGATTACAGGAGTACTGTCGGCAGAGTACTCGCCGAAGGAGGGTGTGGACGTGAACCTGGATTTCCAGAAGGTCTTTAAGTTCCTCTCTTCTTGCTGGGAAGTTGAAGGCAGCCTTCTCATGTCTGTACATACTCTTGAGGGTCTGAAAAAAGCAGAGATGGAAACCGTCTCGTATTTTTTCCTTATAGTTTAATCGCCGTGGTCTTGTGTCTCCTATCGGCCCCTCAGTACACCCAGGACACTGGCATCTGCTCCCTGCCTCAGGCGTCATCCCCAGGATTGGCCTGTGTAACTGGAGCCTTCATACAGAACAGTGAGTGTCTTCGGGGAGAGTACCCCTGACTGTGGAGGACTGTGTTTTTATTTGTGTATGTATGTGTACATCTTTGTGGTGTGTGCATCAAATACATATTCATGTGTGTGCATGTGGAGGGCAGAAGTCGAAATTGGTGTCTCCTCAATTACTGTCCATTTATTTATTTATTGAGTGTGTGTGTGTATGTGTACATTTGTGTATACATGTATGTGCACACATATGGGGCGGGGGGGTCAGAGGTTTACACCAGGTGTTTTTCTGGATTGCTCTCCACCTTATATATTGAGGCAAAGCCTCTCACTGGAACCTAACAACTGCCTGTTCAGCAAGCCCAACTAGCCGTCTTTGCCTGGCAATCTTTGGCTCTGCTCCGGAGTGCTAGGATTCCACAGAGTGGTGGGCAGCCATGGGTGCCCAGAACTTACACAGGTTCTAGGAATCTGAGCCCTGGTCTTTACTATGGCACAGCAAGTGCTTTAACCAACTTATTTGTGGAGCTCAAGTCTCTCACTAAACCCAGAACACACTGATCTGTCTAGACTTGCTAGGCAGCAAGCCCTAGGGACCATCCTATTCTGCTTCCCCAGTGCTGGGGACACAGATGTGCACCACTGCTTCAGGCTTTGACATGGGTCCTGGGAATCAAACTCAGTTGCTTGTGGCAACTTTTTTTTTTTAACCAATGCAGCCATTTCCTCAGCCCCCAAGGACTGTGTTATCTTCATCCCCTGCTCATAAGAGTCTGAGATGACTATTTTTCCTCCGTGCTCCCATCCCTTCTTCATCTATTCTTCCTTGTATGTGTCCCTCCAGTTAAAGTAGGATCTCCGTGTCCTTCTCTACCAGTCTCCTGCACAATCCCCCATGCCTTGGAGAGTCTGAGCAGGCTCTGGGCATCTGTTGCATGAGTCCCTTGTCTGCCTGCTTGCTTTCTTGGCTGCTTTGGCTGAGGCTACTCAGGGACACGAAAATCATCTATTTTCAACAAGTGGGGACTAGTCAAGGGCAAGCTGAGATCACTTCAAAGCGCTCTGATATCAGCGAAGAGTATTAATGTTTCAGGAGGACTCTCATGACCTGAAAACAAGCCAGTGAGCAGCCCAGATCACATGTTCTGGAGACGTCTCTAAAGCCGGGCTTCCATCTTGTTTAAATGAAACCTCAAGGAAGGCTGAGAAAAAGAAATGGGATAAGTTCCCTCTGGGAATGTGGCAAGGCGCTGCTGGGGCTAGATAAGCTTGCTCAGGGCCTCTGATATAGCTATTACTACAAAATAGCTATTAACCCAGGTGCTGTTACTACCTGATTGGTGTCCATGACGGGGTCAAGGTTGGACTGGAGAGAAGGCAAAGGGCAGGTCAGTAGAGACAAGCTTGTCTGGCAGAAGAGGTAGAGGGCAAAATCCCAGGAGGTGCTGGCTCAACCTCCAGATTTCTGGGGGTTTTACTGAGTACTGTGGGCATATTCCTTCTTTCAAAACCTCAGTTTGACAACATGGAGAAGGGGCTTTCTCGGTGGGAAAGGCAAGAAGAGGTGTAGCCTTCTCATGCTCTCCTCAGAGTGTGTGGCAGCTATGATAGTGTTGACCCAGATGCCTTCTATTCCTGCCATATTTGGACAGTGCCCTCCCTCGTCTGCATGGAGGGCACTACAGCCCTTATGTGCATTTAATTCTGCAGAGTTAAAAAGGAACTTTTCAAGCTTACCCTTGGGAAATGAAAAATACACCTTTTGTTCACTTCCTGTTGTCCAAAACTTTGACTGATGGCCACACCTAAGTTGCAGAGGAGTCTGTGAGATGTGGTTTTTGATTGGCTCAAATTCTACAACTATGGAATTAAGGAGGGGTTAGGACATGTCAGGAGACAGTCCTTGTCATAGTTAGCTTCAGTCATCAACTTGTCACAAACCTAGAGTCACCTGGGAAGAGGAAACCTCAACTGAAAAATTTCCCAGATCAGATTGGCCTGTGCCACAATCCATGAGGCATTTTCTTAATTATTTTTATTATTGTGGTTTTTTGAGACAAGGTTTCTCTCTGTAGCCCTGGCTGTCCTAGAACTTACTCTGCAGACCAGGTTGGCCTTGCACTCAGAGATCCACCTGTCTGTCTCCTGAGTCCTGGGATTAAAGGCATGCACAACTACCACCCTACTGTGGGATGTCTTTCTGTATGCTGTGAACATGTGTTGCTCTGATTGGTTGATAAATAAGCTGTTTTGGCCCATGGCAAGGCAGCTGATAGGCGGGTGGGAAATCTAAGACAGAGACAGGAAAAGGAGAGGACAGGGAGGGAGATGCCAGCTGCTTCCAGAAGAAGCAGGATGTGAAAGAACCGGTAAAGCCACGGAACACGTGGCAAAACATAGATTAATGGAAATGGGCTAAGTTATAAGAGCTAGCTAGCAAGAAGCCTGAGCCATTAGGCCAGACAGTTTGCAAGTAATATAATAAGCCTCTGTGTGTTTACTTGGGTCTGAACAGCTGAGGGTCAATGGAGCTGGGCATGACTGGGGGAATGTAGACTGTGGGGCTGGGCAGGACCTGAGAAAACTTCTGACTGCAGCACCCTGCCATTTCCTTAATTATTAATTGATGCAGGAGTACCTTGCCCACTGTTGGTGGTGCCATTCTTGGGCAGGTGGACTTGGGCTGTATAAGAAAGGTAGCTGAGTAAGCCAGAGAGAGCAAGCCTGTAAGCAGCATCCAGAGAGAACAAGCCTGTAAGCAGCATCCTTATGGCTCTGCCTCAGTTCCTTCCTCCAGGTTCTGCCTTGGGTGCCTGCCTTGGCTTCCCTTGGTGATGGACTGTAACCTGTAAGCCAAATAAACCCTTCCCTCCCCCAGGTTGGTTTTGGTCCTGGTGTTTATCACAGCAGCAGAAAGCCAAGCAGAAGAACATCTCTTCCTCAGACTGGAGGAAATCAGGGCAAAGGCTGTACAAGACTAGGGGCAGCTCTTCTTTGCACTTTCAGGAGTGGAAGGTGGTATCCCGTGACAGAGAAAAGGCTGACTGGCAGGCCTCTGCAGAGGAACTAATTGGATGAAGTTATATTAAAAAGTAAAAAAAAGACCCATGGAAACTTTCCTAGAAAATGTATCAAGGTTCAGCAATAATAAATTACACGCATACATTTAATATGTGTATATTTTGTTTGCTTAATTTGTGACAAGGTCTCTCACTATTGTCCAGGCTGGCCTCAAGCTTATTATGTAGCTAAAGCTAGCCTTGAACTTGTGGCAGTGCTTCCCGCTCAATCTCTTGAGTGCTGGCATTACAAATGGAGAAAGAAGGGGAGAGAGAGAAGCTGGACAGCTGAGTCCTTCACACATAAAGAAATCAATGTTTTAAAATAAAAGCAGTGATAAACTTACAGTTTGTATTCACCTCTTAAGATGCCTACAGATATCTACAAATACCACAACTCAGGCAACTTAAAACAACAGAAGTTTATGGAAGCCAAAGATTCATAAGATGTAGAAGTGACCGTAACTTGCCACAGGTAAAGCCAGGAGAATAAGCTTCTGCAACATTTTTAATGACAGTGTTACTATCACCCCAGTGATAATAATGTCTATCATGCAAGTGTGGTGGCGGTCAGTTCTGCTAGGCATGTCTTCTCCAGGGATGAACAAGGGAGCTGGGAGGTCTGGAAATTCTCATTTATGAGTCTCCAAATCCTCTGCTCCTTACAAAATGAGCTCTTCAGATTGGCTGGATAAGGTACACATTTTCTCCATCCTTAAGCCTGTCTTTCCTCCTTCCTGTGTTTATTTTTCTGCCGCCGGAGGGGGCTGGACATTTGCCTGGCTTGATCTTTGGCCAAAACAAAGGATGGTTTGGGAAAAAAAAAAAAAAAAAAAACATGGTTTGGGAAGGGAAAGAAGAAAATGTATTGCTTGTCAAGAGAACAACTGAGAAATTCATCTAGATTTCAGGTGAGGACTGGGAGGTGGGAACGGGTGTGGGGCAGGAGCAAATGATCCCTGGTGCAGCCTGAGAGCAAACACAGCCTGCTGCTTCTGGGATGTGTTTGCTCTACTCCATAAGCCTTTATTAGGTACCTACGATGTGGCAGGCAGGGAGATGGAAAGAATTTCTTTTTAAGAGTAGGTAAGTGGCTAGCTGCAGTTAGGGCAACCCACCTCTTAATTTCATTTATTTGTTTGTCTATCTATCTATCTATCTATCTATCTATCTATCTATCTGTCTGTCTGTCTGTCTGTCTGTCTGTCTGTCTGTCTGTCTGTCTGCCTGCCTGCCTGTCTGTCTGCCTGCCTGGCTGGCTGTCCGTCCGTCTGTCCGTCCACCTGCCCGCCCATCCATCCATCCATCCATCCATCCATCCATCCATCCATCTATCTATCTATCTATCTATCTATCTATCTATCTATCTATCTATCTATCTGTCATCTATCTGTCTGTCTGCTGTTTATCTATCTATTTTTGTGGGTGTGTACTTGCACCCACCACGGTACACATGTGGAAGTTAGACGACAACTTTGCAGGAGTCAGTTCTCTCTTTCTACCCTGTGGACCCTGGGATCAAACTCAGGTCATCAGGTTTAGCAGCAAGCGTGTTTACCTGCTGAGCCATTTCACCTGCTGCAGAAATATTTTTTTAGAAGGGCTGTACTGTTCACTAGGAAGACTGATGATTCATTTATTCCTTCACTCTTCCATTCATCAAATTCATTCATCAAATAGTCATTAAGTCTTTTTCCTGCGCCACAGACAGTGGAGATGGCTCAGTCAGTTAAGCGCTTGCCACACAAGGATAGGGACCTAAGTGTGATCCCCAGAGCCGTGTCAAACAGTGGGGCGAGGCGGTTGCACACTTGTAACCTCAGCATTGGGGAAGTGGAGACAGTTGGATCCCTGGGACTCAATGGGCAGACAGCCCAGCCTGCTTGGTGAGCTCCAGACCAATGAGAGAGGCAGTTTCAGAACACACAGTGGATGGCTTCTGAGGAATGGCACTCATGTTTACCTCTGACCTCCACATACATCCCCCACTGGAAACCGCACACGTATGAACACGCATATACATGTGCACACAGGCAAAAGAAAAGCCGTGTGCATGAAGAGCCCACCCTCCATGGATGTAACAGAGAAGGAATGGGTAGATTGGGTGGAACATGCTTCGTGCTACCTGGAGTTGAAGCTTTCTTAGCACTTAAAAGCTTGGAAGATGCTGATGCCCCGGTGACTGCCGGGTCTTCTTTTAACTATGATCTTTAAGTTTTGGGGGACTTTGTATGTGACAGTCATTGTTGCTGTGTTCTGGAAGTGAGCTGGCCTGGCAAAGCTGGACATTGTAAAATATGACGGGTGTTATTGGTCGTCTCAGTTGTAGGCCCTCAAAGTTTCTTGTTCTTTCGGCAATGACCGTGTTCTTAGTTAGCTTTCTGGTGCTGTGGGAAAAAGCAGCTTGGAGAAAGAAGTTTATTTTTTGTCTTATAGCTCCCAGGTTATAACCTATCACAGAGCAGGAGGTCAGGGCAGGAACCTGAAGGCAGAGGCTGACACAGAGACCATGGAGGAGTGCTGCTCAATGGCTCCTTTCTCATGGCTGGCTCAGCTTGCTTTCTTACAGAACCCAGAGCCACTGCCTAGGGCTGGCATTGCCTTTAGTGGGCTGGGACCTCCCACATCACTCACTAATTTAAAAAAAATTTTATTTGCCTGCAGGTAAGTCTGATGGAGGCAATTCTTCAGTTGATCTCTTCCAAGGTGACTCTAGTTTATGTCACCTGGAAAAACTGGCACCAGCCTGAGGGAGACCAGCTCCCTCTGATTCCCCCAGGGTACTCTTGAGCAGGGAGAAATGAGAAATATGTAGACAGAAGTATAGAGGAGAGAGACAGTTAGAAAACATGGGATAGCCTTGCGAGGGCCTGGGTCAAAACTGTCCCCTTCTGTCTCTACTAAAGGGCTTTTTGAAGGAATGCCAAGGGGTGGAGCAAAAGACCTCCCACTAGGCACAGCCAAGTGCAGACCATCCCAACCACCTGGTGACCATGCATGTGGTCCAGGCATCCCCTAATGCAGCCCTGCTGTGTAAAGCAAGCTCAGATCTCACTAGAAAACCTTTGTGGGTTCCCACACCAGCTCCATAACCATAAGCTGCGATCTTCTCTCCACCTTGCCCATCTTGGAGCCCTCTGACATGCCTCCTCAAGCCAAATAATCTCAGTCTCTCCACAGCTCGGGGCTGCGCCTCCATCGATATGACAAGGGCCCAAGCCTGTCTGTACCCAGCTGAGCCTTAGCATTTGCTTAGGACTCTGAGGAGCAGAACAGGAACCTGCCACATCCTCACATGGAATCTGTAGGCGAGGGGCAGGAAGGGAAGTGATATAGCAAAGAGCAGGGGCAGGAAGCTGCTTCTTCCTGTGGGTTTTCTTCAGTCACGGTCACCATCAAGCTGAGGTATCTCCTATTAGGTTAGACTTCTGGTTAACCAATCATGGGGACCCATCAGAGACAACAGAACCACTTGAGTATTGTAAATGGATGTTCCTAATCTGACTACCTGCTCCTAAATAACCAACTCAGGCTGAATATACCTGCTCCTCATTCTGGCAGCTGTTTCCAAATTACTACACTGAGACTTAGTATTATTAATAAATGCTTGGCTGATAGCTCAGGCTTGTTACTAGCTAACTCTTGCATTTAAATTAACTCATTTCTATTAATCTATGTGTTGCCACATGGCTCATGGCTTTACCTATTCTCTAGCATGTCTTGCTTCCTGGGTGGCTCACTGGTGGCTCCCCTGTCTCTGCCCTCCTTCTTCCCATCATTCTGTTTGGCTTTCCTGCCTAACTTTCCACCCAGCTACTGGCCTGTCAGCTTTTTATTAACCAATGAGGGTAATACATATTCATAGTGTAGAAAAGGATTGTTGCACTATACCTATAGTGGTGGGTGGGGAGAGGTGGATGGAGGAATGGAGGGAGAGTGGGCATTGAGAATCCCTCTGTGTTCCTTTCTGCCTGGAGAGGTTCCTGGTTGTTGTCCTTGAAGGATGCCCGCTCCTGAGTTGGGTCTGCCCTTCCTGGTCACTGAACCTCTGTTTTCTGTGAGATCTGGCAGGCTCTGAGTCAGAGGCCTAGGGCTCGGCTTCCATGTGCCCTGGTGGTACGAGAGCCACAGCATCTGTGCCCACTTTTGCTAAACGAAACATGCTCTCCTAACAATCAGTGGCAGGCCGCTGTGCCATGGTGACGCCCATAGCCGGGTGTGTGTGGACTTCTAACGGGGTTCTGGTTACATTGTTTCTCACCAGGGCCTCACTATATGCCCCCTCCCGTATCCAGATCCCTGCCCACCCTGCAAGGAAGACATCGAAGGCCATCACTAATTCACCAGGTGTCCTCCTTCAGCCTGGCATGCATTTTTAATTTACATGTCTATCAAGAGTCAGGTGACATAGCCCTGCCCCCTGCTCTGTCCTCTTGGAACACGTCCAAACTCAGCTGTGAGCTGTTATTCCAGCCACCTCCCTGCAAAGCGGCAATGGCCACTTATTTGAAACCAACTCTAAATATTTCAAAGAGGTTTACAACGGTCTGTAGTTAATTCTAGGCTAAGCGCCTTCATTGCGTGGTTAAGAGTCCTTGTATGTTAATAAGTCCAGACCCCTAATTTTGTAGTTGAAAACTAAGACTTGGAGAAATTAAATTGTTTCCTCAAGGTCATACAGCCAGTGTGTAGCAGAGCTAAATGAAAATGAGGCTTTTCTCAGTCTCAGGTATATGCTCCTGCATTATAGTTAGATGCCTCTAAAATGCTACATCTAAATCTCATAATTCAGGGCTGGAGAGACGGCTTAGTGGTTAAGAGCACTTTGGGAGGACCCAGGCAGGTTCAACTTCCAGCATCTACATGGCAGCTCACAACAGCCTGTAAATTCAGTTCCAGGGGATCCAGTTCCCTCTTGTGTCCTCCCTGGGTACCAGGCACACATGTGTGCACAGACGTGAAGGTGAAACATCCATACACATAAATAAAAATAAATCTTAAAAACACCTTCCTAATTCTAGGACTGGGGAGATGGCTGAGTCCTTGCTACACAAGTGTGAGGACTTGAGTTTGAATCCTCAGCACCTAATGTCAACACAAGGTGCGTGGTGCACATAAGGGTCTGTGACTCCCGCTCTGGCAAAGTGGAGGCAGGAGGATCGCTGGAGCTCATTGGCCAACTAGCCTGGCCAGTCAGTGAGCTCCAGGCTTGGCGAGAGACCCCAGCTCATAAACCAAAGCGGACAGTGATCGGGGAGGACACTCAGGGTTGACTTCTGGTTTCCACGACTGTGCATATTACATACACATATGCACACACATGGACACATGCATGTGCCACACATATACGCACATAATAATACTAAACCTCATCATTCGAAAGCAATATAGGAAATAAGTCTCTGACCTGTCCAGTGCTCCAAGAGAAGTAGAAATACTGAGATAGGCTATTCAGTTGGTGATGCATAATAGTGACAATTATTCTTATTAGAGTCCTTTCTCATTTTGGGCCTGCAGAGATAAAGGGATGAAACCAGACTGTATAGAGTACAGGGGAAGAATGAGAGAAAACATAAAAAAGACTTCATTTCGGAGCGCGTCAGTTTTCAGATCCATAAAATTAAACTGGCACCTCGGCTGCAGAGTTGGTGTAAAAGCGTTAAGTGTGGGCTGTGGGCCTTGAATGCATGACGCCTGCACACAGTAACAGGGAGGGTTTGTATGATCTTCTCCTTGAGTTATGGGAGAGCTCAGGTGCCCAAGGCCAGGGCCTAGGGATGCTTACAGCATGATCAGGGGACCCATGGCTCTGCCAGAAACCCAGCTCCCCTCTTTCTCCCTCTCACTCCCCCCTCCTTTCTTCATATATTTCTTTTTGTAGCCCTAGGCTTGAACCTAGCTTCTCTGCTTGCTGGGCAAGCACCCTACCACTGAGCCACATCCCAGGCCTTACTTTCACTTTTTATATCAAGTAGGCATCTCACTAAGTTGTTCAGGCTGGCCTTGTGCTCACCCCATAGTCCTGGCAGGTTCTAAGTTTCTGATCCTCTTTCCTCAGGATCCATGGTAGCTGCAATGCAGCTGTGCCCCAGACTCTGCTGACAGTGATGCAGCTGTGACCTCAGACCCCGCTGACAGTGATGCAGCTGTGCCCCAGACTCCGCTGACAGTGATGCAGCTGTGACCTCAGACCCCGCTGACAGTGATGCAGCTGTGCCCCAGACCCCGCTGACAGTGATGCAGCTGTGACCCCAGACCCCGCTGACAGCAATGC
>CABHPR010157115.1:12200-60444 GCA_902168415.1 Peromyscus melanophrys | reverse complement strand
ACACATCTGGAGGCCAGGGTAGGGTCTGACACACATCTGGAGGCCAGGGTAGGGGCTGACACACATCTGGAGGCCAGGGTAGGGGCTGACACACATCTGGAGGCCAGGGTAGGGGCTGACACACATCTGGAGGCCAGGGTAGGGTCTGACACACATCTGGAGGCCAGGGTAGGGGCTGACACACATCTGGAGGCCAGGGTAGGGGGGTCATGAGTTTCAGGCTAGCCTTGAACAACAATAACACAGATACACACAGAGGAGGAGAAAGAGAGGAAAAAGGAGGAGGAGGGGAAGAAGAGGAAAAAGGGGAGGAGGAGGAAGAGGAAGAGGAGAAGAGGAGGGGGAGGAGGAGGGGAGTAACAGCAGCGGCAGCAGCAGCAGCAGCATGGCCCCTTTCATGTCAAGTGAGGGCTGGCAGCTGAAAGACCAGTCTGAGGGCCTCCTGCACAGGCTGAGGCATTCCCTGCCAAGCATCCTTCCTGGGTCTCGGTGACTGGAGGAGCAGGGCAGAGCACACCAGAGCTCATTACCCTTCTACCTGAGCTGACTCACTCCTAACCAGCTCTTGTGCCTGGAGCAAAGATGGGAAAATTTGAAGCTAATCTTACTACTCGGTTTTATGTCTGTTTTAGGCCACTTTGCTACCACCAAGCTTCCTGTTGGCTCACAGCAGGGAATAAATGCATAATGCTGTATTTAGGGGGTGTTGTACTGTTCTAACACCCCCCAAGGACGTATGAGGTTCCTGCAGACACATGGAGTCTGCTGGCACAGTCCTCACAATAGCTTCTACATATCAGAATCATGCGATTCCAGACAACAGGTTAGACATGATAGTTGTGCTCCTGTGTGAAATCACACTCCCATTTTACAGATCAGGACACCAAGGCTCAATGAGTTTAGGAATCCTGCAGTAGGTGACAAAGCCAGTAGGTGGCAGTGTTGAGACTTAGACCCAGGCCGACCACCACTGTGGATCACCTCGCTGGTGATTGCCTCTCTGGGAGAAGGGTTGGGCTTTGCAAGGCTCAGGGATGAGCGTATGGAGTATGACAGGAGACTTCGAAATCCCATTTGCTGCCCACCCGGGCGTGTGTTGTCACTTGACTTTCTCTGGGGCACCTGCACACCTGGCTAATCGCTGCTTAGACATGCAGGTGCAGACTTCTGCTGTATTCCTGTTCTTCTAACTCTACCCACGGGTGGTATTTCAGATCCCTTGGCCTCTCCAGCCCCAAGTTCCAGGCTCGGTGACTTGTGTGCTCCAGCTGCCTGTGCACAGTGGGACACGCTTTGCTTAGGTACTAGTCACCTTTAACCCCCTCCTCCCCCCCCCCCCCAAGACTGCCTCCTTGAGATCCACCTAAAGCTCAGAGGTATGTGTGCAAGAAGGAGGTGTGTGTGGGTTTAATGTCTCCTGGGTGAACCTGTGACTGGGGGATGTGAGAGCTGCTGAGAAATTCTCCTTTACCTTCATGAGCTGACTTCAGATGATATTAACATGATTTCTCTGTAAAGCTAGAAGAACAGCCTGGCAGTTATTGCATAAAATCTGTTTCGTTTTTGTTTTTATTTTTGTTTTTTGCTTTGCTTTGTAGACCAGGCTGGCCTCAAACTCACAGAGATCTGCCTGCCTCTGCTTGCCACGTGTTGGGATTAAAAGGCGTGCGCCACCACCGCCTGGCCAAAACCTGGATTTTGATGAGAATTTTGTAAATACATTTTGAATGAACTCCGGAAGAGGTGGATCGCTGGCACTTCGTGGCAGAAGCCACTCAGCGACTTGGCCTCCTTTGATGGATTTTCCTTCCCCTTCTGTGTGCTTCTGCACCTGCCTCCTACTTGATCAAGAGTTTCACGGCTACCGAGTCGAAGCATCCAGGTCTCTGCTTCAGATGCTGCTCTCCGGAGTCCAGGTGAGGAAACCCAGGCAGATTGGAACAACATGGCAGTCAGCCATAATCTTCCGACACAGCCCCCCACCCTGTACCAGCAAGTGCTTTCCATATTTGAGTTAAAGGCAAAACACACTGAGATGGATCAGGAAGTTGAAGTCTGGTGACCCAGAACTGGGAGGCCCATCATATATGGGCCTCAAATATTTTTCCATTCCATTCCCACACGCCTATTCTCTCCTCGAAGCTCACCTTGAAGTGACTTCCCCGTGTGACTGAGGTGAACCTAGCCTTCTCTGTTTCTTTTTGGGTGCCCTTTTTTTCCTACTTTAGAGGAGAAAGAGATGGGACATTTGTCATTATGCTTATCTGACTGACACCCACTGGTACCGTGCTGTCCCTTCGTGGACCTGTGAGTGTCCCGCTGTTTCTGCACAGGAAGTAAAACTCCCATGCCAGGAGAAACGCATGAGAAAGCCCCAATGGTATCTAGGGAGGGGAAAGCAGGGGGTGGGAGGGAAGTTCTGGGCTAAGTGTGTAGTTACAAGTCATAGCTTTTTACCACCTTGGGCAGAAGTGATTCAGTGGTCCGTTGGTCCCTGATGACATTGGGTCCTTTGCCACTATTATGGGGGAAGGTGTGCTTTTCTAGCAATGTGTGCACTGTTGCTCTGGCTGCCCCAGGGAAACTTTCTGCCCTCTACACATGAGGCCAGGCAAGGGGCCCAGCTCTTATTGGGAGGTTAGAAACTCAAGCAACCTGTCAATCAGTCCAGCCAAGGACCCTCAGACACGGAGTCACATAGCAACTGTGAGAGCTGGAAATGAGTGTCACCAGGATGGGCCACCACATAGACACCTTACTTAGCAAGGGGATTCAGTCCTGCCGCATCAGCTGGTCAGACCCTCATGGCTGCCACTTGGTGTTCCTGCCAGAGGCGTGGATATGTGTTGTACACGATTTGATCCTCTCCTGGGATGGCTGCCCAGTCAGTCCAGATGCTGCCCGGGCATCAGTGTGTATGGCAAAGATGGCAGGCCCGTTCCTTGTTCAGTGGCAAGCTTCACTAAGGTGCTTCCCATGGGCTGCTCATGCATGCCCCCAGCCTGACATGCACACCTCTTTGTCATCCTAGTAAACACAGGTCTACACACAGCCTTCCCTGGATTTTCTGCTGAGCACCATTTGAGGTATACCATTATTGGTCTAATGTGTGCCATTTCAGAACACAAGAGTTGGTTCATTTGTTTCTAGGGAACTGTTGGGAAGACTTGAGGTGTTGGTGTGGGAGTGTCCCTCAGAGGACCATCTGCTAAAGGCATGGTGCCCACCCTGTGGTTCTCCTGGGAGGCGTTGAAACCTTTAAGAGGTGGGGGTCTAGTGAGGGGAGGTTATATCACTGGGTGATACCCTCAAAGTGGGCCTTGGGGTCCTGATCCCTTCCTGTTTCTTCTCTTCTTCCTGGTCACCATGAGATGAAATCTGTACTCCGTCACACACCCCTGATTTGATGTTCTCTCTCTCCACAGGCCTAACGTCAACAGAGCTAAGTGACGATGCACTGAGACTTCCAGAACGATTAGCCAAAACAAATATTTCCTTCTTATAAGCTGATTATCTCGGGCATTTTATCACAGTGCTGGAAAGCTGAGTAACACACGGTGTATTTAGCGCTCAGGGCTTTGTGTGGGACTGGCCATACAAGGTCCCACTGTCCCTCTCCTCTGGACAGAAATTGTTGCATACAATTTCTAAGGGGCACTGGCTATAATTCTCAAGGAATCATTCCTTAAGGTGACTCTGAGACCTCTCAGACATGGGCCCGCTGACTAATTTTTGAAGTAACTTCTCAGAAGGTACATATTTTTCTCTCCTCAAATACACTGTGTTGTGCTAAGAACAGCATTAAGTGGAAAAAATAGCTACAAACTTCCCGTCAAACTTACGCCAAATAGAGAGCAAAATCCCGTCCCTTATCACCTCTATCAGACACAGATAACCGTGTGACAAGGGTCAGCAAAATACCTCTCTGAGACAATACTTTTCTCACAATTGTGATTGCAACAAGCCCCCTGTTGGTGTAATTATAAGGTCACTGTCCTGGGATCCTTGAGAATGTGCAGGAGAGAAGAAAATGTCCCTAAGGAGCAGGGAGAGCCCAAGCTCCCACGTCTTTTCTTCATCTTAGTTGGTTTTTCTTCCCTGGGCCATTGGTCTCTCCCAAGTAAGTTTATTCTGGAGCTATGACACCTGGGTGGCTTGAAGCCTTTCAGAGGTTACCTTTGAAGCTGTGTTGGACACTCCGTCACGTGGTCTTAGGATGCAATCTGTGGTCCACGTCAGAGATTTCTGGCAAATCCACATTTGTCCTTGGTGGTACAATTGTCCCAGGTCAGCTCAGAGGCTCCCTCTTCCCAGCCTTCTGTTCCAGGGTGGCATGGATAAGGCCTGACAGTGAACTCCTGGTAAAGGGCATTGTCTCCTTGCCAGGTCTGCTTCTGTGCTCCAGGGTTTGAAACACTCTCCTGTCGAGGGGGAGAAGATTGAGCACTAGTCTTGACTTAATTATATGTCATCTTGATATTTTGAGGCTGACTCCTCTACAAAATTCCTCCACCCAGCTGGGTGGCACATGTGGAAAGAAGGGTCCTTTTGTAAAATACTCCAGAGACCATGTGGACCGATCATTTCAAGGAGTGGGTACTATCAAAGGTCGCCTAAAAGCAGACAACGATAAATATAAGCCAGGACACATTCTCACCATGGGAATGTGAAAGACAAAGCCAGGATTGTTGGGAGGTCAAATCTCCCACCCTGGCTCTGACTCACAACCCCCAAAGGAGTGTTTGAAGCCCAGACTGGGGTCTGCTGGTGCCTTACAGTTACCCACTGTGCCCGGGTTCTGAGATGTTGAGCACTAACCTAGGTCCTAGCTGGTTTACCCCATCCCAACTGAACCACACACCGCGTCTTTCTTAGGTTCTTAACGGGATCAGCGCACCCAAAGGCTGCCAGCTGCCCCTCAGCGCTAACCCCGGGCTTCTTTTGACAGCCTCTCCTCCAGCAGGAAGCAAGAATCTGGACTTCCTGTTGCATGGTGCTTTGCAGTTTACCCGAAATTCATTTCAACAGGGCCAATGAGAAGGCACAGCAGGGGAAGGCACTTTCAGCCAAGGCTGACAACCTGAGTTCGATCCCTGGGACCCACATGGTGGAAGGAGAGGTCTGACTCTCACAAATTGTCCTCTGACATCAACACATGCTCCACGGTGTGTGTGCACGCACATAATAACATTAGTTTTAATTCATCTCAACAAACATTTACCAACCAAACACCTATAGATATTCCAGACAGTGTGCTAGGACTATAGACGGAACCAGGTAAGAAGCCAAGACATAGATCAGCCTCCAAGCCCAGCGGGAAAGAAAAAGACCTACCACTGTGGTCCACTGCAGTCACCACCAACGTATACACACCTCCGAGGAGAATTCCAGCCCATCTCTTGAAGCATCCTACCACTCTTCACCATCTTCCTGTCTCAGGGCTGTACCAACCCTCTCTCAGACAGCTAGCTGGAGCAGGGCAGAGCTAGATCGTGTGGAGTGAGGGCTCTCTTTTGTGGAGAGGGGTAGGCATGAGCTAGAACAGTATCTTTCTCACTCCGCAGCCCAGGCTACCCAGGAGCAGGTGTGTGGTCTTCTTGCCTCATCCTCTCAAGTACTGGAATTACAGGGCTCTGCTCCTTTGCTTCTGAGCATCATCTATCACAGATCTGAGGGTGGGTCCTTCAAAGACCACTGTCTAACGGGAAGTTTCAGCACCATTGGTCATTTGAATTAAAAGCTGCAGCAAGAGGAGAGCTGCCACAGGACCCTGGAGGGGCGAGAGCTGGCCCAGGGAGGAGAGCTGAAGTGAAGGTCTCCTAAAAGCCCCTTTGCTTTCTACCCACAGGAATTTGGGCCAAGTGACTAAATTTCTCCATGTCCGAGTTTCTCAATAGTAACATGAGAATGCCACATTATGCTGCCATGTTAAAGGTTCTGTGGTTAATAAAATAAGGTTCTTAGAGCAGGGCTCGTCACATGCTCAGCGGTACTCAGTCTGTGCACGGCCTGAGAAGTACATTCCTGAGATGGAGTCCCCAAAGCACCTCGGCTTGCCTCTCGCTTCTGGTGCATCTGGACGAAGTTTCAGAATTTCCAGGATCACTCAGCATGTTGGATTTTCTCCACATCTAGCTTTGAGGTCTGTCTCAGGGGAGCAGTCTTAGTTCTAAGCCTGACCTTTTGGGACCTCCTGGGGAGGTGCCTATGGGAGTTTAAAGCATGATCTGCATGGGGGCCTTCCTTTTATCCTGTGCCCTGCAGAAGGCCTATGACTCTGACCTAGGGTACCCCTCCCTAGAAAGCTAGCTGATAGCAGGAGACACCCTGTGGCTCCTGGTTGGGTTATGACCAGTTTATTCCTCCCAAGTTGACCCTCCCTGACCAGGAAAGAACTTGGGGTTGGGTGGTGGGTCATGTAGATCCAGATGTGGCACAATAAATTACACAAAGTAACAGATACATCATGCTTTATACAGATGTGGCAGAGAGGGTGGGCAGGGCATCCTGCTGTACCTGTGGGATGAGGCAGGGGAGCCAGCTGGGGTAAGCATGCTCAACCAGCAAGTGGGGAGTGAGAGAGGAAGACAGATGTTTGGTGGCTGAAGCCTCTGCGTCACCCAGGTGTCTGTGGGTATTCTAATGGCTAGGTGTGGAGCAGGCAGGCCTGAGTGCTGTGGAGACACACCATGGTGTGCTGTTGCACAGGTGAGCATATGAGATGTAGGGGCCAGTCATGTGGGTTGCGTCTGGTGCCTCATGGAGAGGTGGTTGCATAAGGCAGCTGTCTAAATGGACCACAGAGAGAGACCTGGAGGAGGCAGAGACCTGGAGGAGGCAGAGACCTGGAGGAGGTAGAGACCTGGAAGGCGGATTGATCTCTGCTGTTCTTGTGACCAAGCTCTGTTCACACTCAGATGGTGGCTAAGCAACCTAAAGTTGTACGAGGTCAAAGCTGTACGAGAGGAAACACAGAACTGTATAGTCAAGTTCATATTCAGAAGTTGGAAAACCCATACCCACATAATGGTCAGCATCTCAGTCCTCCATCTCCAACCAGTGGGGCTGACTAGAGGGCAGGAGGAAATGGGGAGGGGACAGAGCTGCCCACCTGTTTTCTCTCTGGGGCCTCCCTCAGCATTCATGAGCTGCTGTTTCTCTCTGGGGTTGGAGTGTGGAGAGACGATGGGACAGTGGAAAGTTCTTAAGACTCACCAGTCATTGTCGTAGCCAGCTCTGTACTCTCCAGGCTGGCAGGTGCCAGATCTGACTTGCTGTCATGGGTGTGCTTGTAGGTTCTTCAGAAAGCTCTCTCCCACTCACCTCTGCCTTCCTAGGCATTCTTTCCTGCTTTCCCCTGGAGCTGGAAAAAGCATCTGGGATGTGTCCTGAGGATCCTGGTGGTAAAGAAGCCCACTTGTCCTGCCTGGTGCAGAAGAGCTGGCAATCCCCCATCCAGCTCCCCCTGCCTATCTCCCAGCCCTGAGCCCCTTCCTAACATGACACTTTTATGAACCCTGGGAAGGCAGGCCTTTCCCAGTGCAGGCTCCTCTTCTGGGTTTTCCAGCTCCCAGTGTGGTTTTCTTCACTCCTTAAGTTTCCCATCTGAAGACAAACACCGGCCTGTCCAGCTCTGTCTCCCGACTGTCATGAGTTCACATTCACTTTCAGCTGATAAACACCATGTCCGAAAGCAAATTTACACATCCCAGTCACAGTCATCACTGAAAAAATGACGACGAAAGCAGGAAGACAAAGGTAGGAACCGAAGCAAAGGCCACGGGGGAAGTGTGCTGGTTTCTTCTTTCTCCATGGATGGCTTAGCTGGCTTCCTCATACAACTCAGGACCATCTACCTAGGGGTAATATGAGACACAGTGGGTGGTACATCCCACATCAATCATTGGTCAAGAAAGTGTTCCACAGTTTGTCTACAGGCCAATTTGATGGAGCTATTTTCTCTTGAGGTTCCCTCTTCCCAGATGACCCAAGCTTGACAAAAAGTTGATAAAAAATGAACACAGTGAACAGTAAATACATTAACTAATCTGATTTGTGTGTTCTTGATATACTTACTGTACCTGAAGTCAGGGTAGGAGTTCCAGAAATCCTTAGATTGGGTGGAGTGTTGTCCTTGGAAGGAGATAGCTGGAGGAGCCACCTGGCTGGCCCAGCTTGCTGCATTCTCAGTAGCTGTGGACATTCTGGCCTCCACACTTGCCTACTAAGTAGAATCGGCTATACCGGGTAAACAGCAGCCATACCTTCCCTGCTTATGCTTCATACCCAACAGCTCACAGACCCTGCTTGGCCAACCTAGGCCCGTAGCCTCTCCTATGAAGGAGGAGGTGGAATATCAAATTTGATCTTCCTAGCGAGAGGTTTACATGGTCTCTTGCTTTAATATTGGTTTTTAAGATAGTAAAAGCAGCATGCATGGATTGCAGAAAAACTAGAAAGTACAGAAAAGCATATGGAAATAAGTTTTTTTTTAAATTATGCATGAGCTTCATGCTGTAAGACTTTTGTGCATTTTTCTAACAGCATACTGATATAAAAAGCACATGTATACATAAGCTTTACGTAAAATTAGAAATATGCATATATATTACATATGCTTTCCCCCTTACGTTGTAGGCATTTCCTTCCAGAATTAAGCTTTGTGAGTTTTCAAACAATATACTATATGGAACATTCCAGCTTGTTCTAGTAAAGCAACAGGCAGAACACACTGTGAGGGACCAAATGTGAGCATTTCCTAGACCTCCCCCTACCAGAGACTCCAGGCTGCCTAGCCTGAAGAAACTGACCCCTTAGTGTTGTTGAAACTTAGAAACCATTCTTTGTTCCTTAAACATAAAACTGAGTGGTGAGCATGCACGTTCTTGATGCCAAGTCCTTGCATGCCTAGGGCTTGGGGAATGATCTGCCACAAGAGCTCCTCACAAGGAAGCTTGCACACGCACCTCAGCGTTCTTCCGTCTGAGCTCTGGCTTTCCACACTTGGAGGCTCCTCTTTCACTGTGCATTATGTAGAAGCCAGAGTACCAAGCCCTTGCTTTGTCCTCCCATAATTAAAATGTGGGAAGTCCTTCCATGTAAGAAGATCATTTGGTTCCTGAATGATGGGACTGTGAATTGGATTTTTAATAATACATCAAACCCTGTGACCTCACAGTGTCTCAGAGGAGAGCTCCTTTGCTTTCAAATTCAAGTATATTGTCCGTTTAGCTAAAGGCATTCAGAACTTGAGTGATTTGCAAGAGGTCCTGTTGGGGGCACGAAAGACCCAGACACAAGGGTTTATTTTAAACTCACAGCTCCAAATTATAGTCCATCATTGTGGGACAGTCACAGCAGCAGGACTTGTGGGAGCTGGTCACCATATATCCATAATCAAGACCCAAACGGCAATAGATGAATGCATGCATGCCCACAGTGGGTAGGGCTTCCTACCTCAATTAACTCGACAGCCCCTCATAGGCCAACCCAGTGTAGACAATTCCCCAGTGAGATACTTCCTACGTGACTCTAGGTTGTGTTTAGTTGACAATTCAAAATAATTATCATAGGGGCTTCAGATAATTTGTACTTGTCCACAGGAGTAGAGGTAAAAGGTCTGCCGGCTTCTAACATTCTATTCTGAAAGTTCCCAGCCTATAACCAAGAGCTCCTAAACCCCACTCAACAGTGGCTGTAGCCTTTTGCAAAAGTCATGTCATGTATCACATGTTGAGAAGTGTCTCTTTTTTTCTAAAAACTTGCTAGAAATAGCTTTAACCACATTTTGGACTCCACCGTAATTTAACCTTCCTCTACCTCTTTAGCTCACCCCCATTTCTACATTAGAAATTGATTTATCCTTTGGCCATATTGCAGGTTTGTGGTAATGAGGAAAGGAGGGATGGATGGAGAGAGGGAAAGACATTTCTAAATTGAGAACTATGCTTAGAGCTGGACATGGTGGCATACACCTGTAATCCCAGCACTGAGGAAGAAGAGGCAGGGGGATTGTGAGTTCTAGGCCAGTATGTGCATAGAAAGAGACTTTGATTAAAAAAAAAAAAACTGGAAAAGAACCAATGCTTTCTGAACTTAAACCATCAGTCTTTTCAGAATACCATGAAGAGGGTTCCCAGTATCTGATAAACCAGCCTGCCTCCATCTTAGGCTTGAAAGCCATCTTATAGAACAGTCAAACTAGGCTCATTCCTGTTTATGATTAAATCTGTTTCTCAAGGATTGGGCTGTGCCCCACCTGTAACCGTAACTACAAATGGTTCTGTACTGCTTGTTCCAGGAAATGGGAACCATGCCTTTGTTGCAAAATGTTATTATGACCACATGTTGTTATGACCACCTTGCAACCATGTCTTTGTTCCAGGGGGTTGTTATGACCAGCTTCTTACGCTTATGTTCTGCTTCTGTAACCCCCCCCCCCTATTTCCATTCTCCCATTTGGAATCCCCCTTCTCTTGGGCTATAGAAACCCTTATCTTCCCCATGTCCAATGCTGATCTCTTGAACCTTGCCTTAGGGAGAGACAGCCTGTGTACACAAATAACACTAGCTTTAATGAATTTGGCCATGATTAGGGTAGGTGGTCTTTCTCTTTGCATGTGTAGAATTAACATAGCCTATGTTGGTTTAGGTTGTATCCTTAGCTCTGATTGAGTTGGCAAGCAACCTGTACCTCCTGCTGAGTTGGGTTGGGGAGACTGAGGTTCTTGGAGATCACTTGGAAGTTTGTTTCTTTCCTCGCTTCAGGCTCAATCTCTTGGGGGTGAAAGAAGCTTTAGAAATGGCATTAAGTCAGGGAGCCTGAGGATGCAGGGGTGGAAGCTGCTTTCTGTGCAGCAGTGAGGTCGAGGCTGTGAGTCCTGCGGGGACTAAGGATCTGACCACAGGGAAGGTGTGGGAGATGGAAACACGCCTCTCTCCTTCTGATGTCCCAGTGTGGCAGGGTGAACAGAGATCTTCCCCATCCAAGCCCTGAATATGCCATTTGGAAGTTGTTGGATGAAGGATCAAGATCTCTTTGCATCCCAGACCCTGGGACCTGTGAATGTGCCACAGTGTACTGGAAAGGAGAATTGAAGTCTCTCATCAGCCCACTTTAAACCTTGTGATTGCTAATCAGGAAGGAGAGGCAGGAGTGTGCCAGACAGCTGGAGATGGGGGGGGGGGGGAGGCAATAGCAAGGAAGGCTGGGAGCCTCTAGAACCACAAGAATGTACCTTGCTCCTCGAGCCACAGAGGGAAAACAGGTTTACAGACATCTTAATTCTAGCCTTGGAGTCGGCCTTTGTCTTCTGATCTCTCTCTAGAACTGTCAGAGAATAAAACTGTGCACACATATGCGTGCAAGCGAAGGGGAAAAAATCTGGAGAAAAATTCTGTGTGCTGCTGTTCTGGACTGCCAGGTCCCCCACACTATAGGAGACACACCTGTACTGTCACCTCTGGTGGGAACCACAACAGCGGCTCATTATTTAATTCATGTCACTCAAGTTTGCAGTGGGAATGTGGTTTTATTTTTTTAATTTCTTTATAAAGCATCAGGGTCCTCACAATTTAGTTCAGCTGTTCTCAATCTGCCTAATGCTGCTACCCTTTAATACAGTTCCTCATGTTGTGGTGACCCCCAACACCATGAAATTATTTTCATTGCTGCTTTATAACTGTAATTTTATTATTGTTATAAATTGTAATGTAAATATTTTTTGGAGCTAGAGATTTGGTGAGGGGATCGTGACCCATGGGTTGAGAAGCACTGGTTTAGCTGCATCCAGACACTTAATTCAGAGCAGTAACTGGAACTGTTCCCTAGAAGAATGTTTAGTCTGTTAAAGCAAGACCGTCCTTCAGCGTTTGTCCCCCAGCTCCTGACCAAGGCCCTGCCTCAAAGCTGGGGTGGGTTCTGTCCTCGTTTGCTTCCTATTGCTTTTGTTTCTTCAGCTTACACATCCTGATCACAGTCCCTCACTGAGGGAAGTCAGAGCAGGGACTGAAGCAGAAGCAGCGATGGGGACCGTGGAGGACAGCTGCTTACAGGCGTTCTCTCTAAGCTAGCATCTGGCTACCCGTCTTACACCTTCCAGGACCGCCTGATCAGAGGTGGCACCACACACAGTGGGCTGGGCCCTCCCCCACCAATCATCAGTCAGGGTTTCTCCAGAGATTTGCCTACAGGCAATCTGATGGAGACAGTCTCTCAAAGCTCCCTTTCTCCAGATGACTCTAGCTTGTGACAAGGCGATAAAGCACTAACCATCACAGACTCCCCAGGCTCCACAGAGTTGGGTAAGTGGGTGGTGTCTTCCTCTTCCTCTCTGGTCTTGTCCACACCGTGGCTAGGAGTGGCCTAGGTCAATGACCAGGGCTCTCTGAGACGTCTATGCTTTGTGCCCACCTGCAGGCTTCGTCTAGCCTGTATGTGTATTAGTTTCCTGTGGTTGCTATAACAAATGATCACCAAGAGAGCACTTAAAAAACCACAATGTTATTTTCTTACAGATCAGAAAGGACAAACATCTCATAGTAGCTGTAGTTACCTGTACAAGATCAAGCCGGTCAAAACTCCAGCAAGGACCGGGAGGAGCTCACAAGGCCTAAGCCCTAACTGAGGAGCTACTGGAAGTTGATGGCTGCTTTGGGGAAGGAGAATCATTTTTTTAGAGGACATGTGACTACTGATAGGTTGCCCACACTCCTGTGGATGGTCCCACACCTATGTATATACTGGTAGTACTAACTGGTTTCACTGGGTTATGAAATTGGCAGAGATGTGTGTGTGTGTGTGTGTGTGTGTGTGTGTGTGTGTGTGTGTGTGTGTGTGTGTAGTTATGATTGAGTTATGGGGGATGGAGGGTGGGTATGGTGGTATTTCCTTGTATACATGTGTGAAATTCTCAGAGAATAAAAACCTGTCTTCTGGTTAGTTTCTGTCAACTTAACACAAACTGGAGACATCTTGGAAGGGGGAAATCTCAATTGAGGAATTTCCTCCATCAGATTGGCCCATGGCATGTCTGTGGGGCATTTATTTATTTGATTAATGATTGATGTGAGAGGGTCTAGCTCACTGTGGAGGGTATTACCCCTAAGCAGGTGATCCTGAGTTGGATGAGAAAGCAAGGTTTGGGGTTGGGGATTTGTCTCAAGGGTAGTGTCTTTGGGTGTTTATTGCCATGAAGAGACATCATGACCACGGCAACTCTTATAAAGAAAATATTTAATTGGAGTGGTTTGTTTACAATTTCAGACGTTCAGTCCATTATCATCATGATGGGGAGCATGGTGACGAGCAGGCAGATGTGGTGCTGGAGTAGCTGAGAGTCTTAGATCTTGGCTTACAGGGAACAGGAAGTTGACTGATACCCTGGGTGGTGTCTGAGTATAGGAGATCTCAAAGCCTACCCCTACAGTGACACACTTCCTCCAACAAGGAGGTACCCACTTCAACAAGCCACACCTCCTAATAGCTCCACTCCCTATGAGATTATGGGGGCCAATTACGTTCAAACTACCACAGGGAGAGCACTTGCCAAGCAAGCCCAAGGCTCTAGGTTCAGGCCTCAGCTCCAGGGCCAGGTGGGGTGAGATAGGGGGAGAGTCTAAGCAAGCCATTGGGCCAGTACACAGTATTCTTCTGTGGGATCTGCTCCAATTTCTAACAGGTTCCTATCCGGAGTTTCTGCCTTGGCTTCTCCCGCCCTGTGCTGCATTTTAGTCCCAGTGTTTATCACAACAGCAGAGAAGCAGGTCTGACCGAGTGAGTCTCCAGGACTCAGAACCAAGGTGTCAGGAAGCCTACGTTCTCTCTGGGGCTCGAAGGGTAAAGCTACCCTTTTGGACTTTTTGGCTCCTACAGGCTGCTGAGGCTCAGCTTGTCTTGAAATGTCTTAATTCCTGCACCAGTTTTTATTTGATTTGATTTTTCTTTTTAATTTTTGAGATTATAATTACACCACTTCCCCCTTTTCTTTCTTCCCTCCAAGCCCTGCCATATACCCCTCCTGCTCTCCTTCAAATTCCTAAATACATAAATACAATCTGCTCAGTCTGTATAACGCTGCTTGTATGTATGTTCCAGGGCTGACCACACGGAGTGCTCCACACGGAGTGCTCCTCACGGACTACGAGTTGGAGTGTGCTTCTCCGGGGAAGATGGTTCTTTCAGTCTTAGTATTCCTCAGTCGTCTATAGTTCTTTGTGTCGGGCTGAGGCCTTGTGATCTGTCCCCCACCCCTTTAGCAAGTCCATTGCCCTTGTCCTTGCTCAGCTCAAGCTTGAGCAGTCATGCTGGTGAGGTTTTGTGGGTGTAGCTTCTGATGTTACTAGAAGACACAATCTCACAGCAAAGTCCAGTCCCTGGTCCTTTGGCTCCGACCATCTTTCTGTCTTCTCTCTCTTCCTCGGTGTTCCCTGCTGCGTTCGCTTTGGGAGATGACTTGGTTGGATATAACAATGTTAGTCAGCAGTTATTTACTTTCGGGATTTGAAATATGTCATCCTATGCTTTGTTAGCTTTTGGGGTTTCTGTCGGTAGATCGGATGGTATCCTGATGTGTCTGATTTTGTAAATGACTCGGCATTTTCCTCTTACGGTTTTTGTTTTGTTCTGCTGAGTTGAAGCCCCATGTAGCCCTGGCTGACCTTGAGCTCCTGATCCTCCTGCCTCCCCCTCCCAAACGCTGGGATTACAGACAGGCACCGTCACCGCCCAGCTTTCTCTTATTATTTATTTGTTTTAGACTTTGACATCTTGACTATACCATGTCGTGGAGAATTTTTTCTCTTGTCTTATATTTTGAGGTTCTGAAATGGCTCTAATGTGTGGGTATCCATTTCTTTTCCTAGATTTAAAGGATTTCTGCTTTAATTTCATGGAATAGACTTTCTGTGCCTTTAGTTTATATCTCAGCTCATTCTACTCTGTGGAGAAGTACAGTCCCTTGATCATATGACAGAGCTCTTAGAAGCCACGGACATGCTTATTTTGATGTTTATTTTCATCCACCCGTCCTGGTGTCTGAAATGCAGTGCTATCCCAACCATGTTTTCCAGACCCAGTATTCTTCCTTCTGCTCAGTCCACTCTGTTGCTAATACTTTCTACTGTTTGTTTGATTCACTGACTTCTTTCATCTCCAGTATTCCTATTTGGGTTTTTGTATTTGTCCAAAAATATGCTTGTTTCTGAATTTTTCACTCATGTTACCGACTGTCTCACCCATGTTACTGACTGTATCATCCATGTTGCTGACTGTCTCATCCATGTTGCTGACTGTCTCATCCATGTTACTGACTGTCTCATCCATGTTGCTGACCATCTCATCCATGGTGCTGACTTTCTTCTCTAGGTCCTGGATTGGTTTACTTACTTTAATAATCTTCTTACTTGTATCAACTTGAAGTTAGTTAACCATTTTTACAAATAAATGCTTGCATTCTTCATCTAATATTTTACCCATTTAATCATCTTTGGACTTGGTAATTGAGGAATTATGCTCCTTTGGAAAAGTCATGTTGCCTTGCCTTTTCATGTTTCTTGTGTTTTGGGTTACAGTTTGCACATCTGCCTCCCCTCTCTGGACAAGGAGGCTGTCTGGCTGGAGCTGTGGGCTGCCCGATCCTTTCCACTGGATCACCTCTCTATGAGTTCTGATGCTGTCACTCTTATCTTTAGAGTAGCATCAATTCTTTTTTATCCTGACCTTTCTAATCTCCAGTATCACATGGAGGCAGTTTTTAATCTGCCACCTCACCCCAGAAGTCTATATTAGAATATTTGAAAGCAAATTTCATATATCATACAATTCCCAGAAGGCTTTCTTTCAGAGATACAAAAAAAAAAAATCAATGTTAATCCTAGATTTATTTGCACCGTCTGATGCCAGCAGGGAGGTAAGGAAGCCACGTCTCCCTCTTGGGTTTCTGAGGAATGCATCTGAGCAACACTCTGACTTTTGACATCTGGCCTCTCATGTCATAAGCAAATACATCTGGGTTGGTAGTTTGTTATAAAATCCATAGAACTCACACTGAGATGCTACATCCCCTCTGGATTTAGGAAGACTAGAGAGCCGTTGTTGGAGCAGAGAATGTCGAGTGAAGGGGTCTTTTGAATAGCATGCTGCTCCCCACTTCGTGCTGAGTCTGAGGCAACTGAGGACATCTGTGACAGACAGATGTCCTGTAAGCACCTTTTACCCTCCGAGCCGTCTTGCCAGCCTAGAAGTGACATGTGCAATGAGAACATGGGAACTCATTGCTGTCTCTGCGCTGCATTCTCTGTATAACCACTGCAATATTTATCCTCAGTTTTCCTTCTTGTAATTGCCACGCCCTCTCTGCATTACATGTCTGCACATGTGATGCATTCTAGCCTGTCTTGGAACCCTATTCCTGCATGGGAAGGGGACGGCGTTGCAGAGCCAGGAATGTGACAAAGTCAGGGCCTTCTGGAAGATGATTCCTTCACGTTCTAGGAAAGAGATTACTCACCGCTAGGATTGCTAAATCAGGACGTGTGGTCAGGAACAGTCAATAGCCATTTACCCCTCACTCCTGAAGGAAGGCTGAAGAAACTTGAGGGAACTGAGACATATGCAGAGGACAGCAAAGGACCTGAGATGGTGAGCGCTGAGGACCCTGACCACCGTGTGAGCTTGTGGATCAGGCCTGGGTGAAGTCTGGATCCATTCAGAAGTATCCTGGACACGAAAGGCAACACAAGCTATTTTGCTGCAGTGGTTCGAGGCGGGTTTTGTCCCTTTCGCTCTAGCGTCCCCAGGAAACTTGTCACCTGTCTCGCCCTGTGGGAGGCATCTTAATGGTGACCTTCCTGGGATGACCACAGTCACCCGAAGCACATCTGCTCCGAGGCCGTGATTCCCCGTATGGTATCCACTGAGTCATCTCTTGTTTGTTTTTTTCCTGGTAAAATGTCTATTGTCCAAGGTCTTCTGGGAATCACTACTAAATATAAAATCAATTGGACGTCATGCGGCTATAAGGAAAAATACTCGAAGAGGAAACTCAACAGGAAATTCCAGCATGGGTGGAACGTTTAAAAGTGGAAGGAGAGAACTTATTCCACATACACCCCTCAGGATGCACTGCCTCCCAAATAATTAAGTAAAAAGAAAAAAAAAGGGTGAGGTTCCATTTATAATAGCTATCTTGAAATATTATTTAGATTTTTTAAAGTAAGTTTTTAATAGCTTCCTGATACATTTAGAAATTATTTTAAAAAAGGGGGTAAAAAAATGAAGAGGACAGCCTTGAATGTATCCTTGCTCTGAATCCTATTGAAATCATGGCAAATTTATGCCCAGGGGTTGGCTGGGCTGGGCAAAGTCTTGGTGAGGCCATTCCCTTTCTCACTCACATGTCTGTTGGGTGAACAGTCACAGAGAGGGCCCACTGAGCCAGAACAGGGTCGGATGGCATATGTTATAAGAAAAGCTCAGTTGGAATCCACGTATCTGTTGCAAGAACTGAATTAGGATAAGAAGCAGGGGATCTCCTCAGCGGGACACATCCATCACTGGCATCTTGTGGGTGTGGGATCTGATATGTTTTTATGGCCTATAGCGATCATAAGCTTAGGTTCCTAAGCTTGTGTGGCCTCTGGAAGCTTTGTAAATGAAGCCCCTGGAGGCCTAGTGTGCTGTGCGAAGCTAGAGATTCAGGAGTTTGTGTCTGCTTCTGTCTCAGCTCTGCCGCTCTCATGGTTTCCATGGGGCCGTGGGGACCAAGTCTATAATGAAAATAAAGACTGACTGACCATCTGTTATCCAAAATGTTTGGAATCAGAAAGATTTGGATTTTGGACTTCTATTGGTTTTGGAATATACACACACACACATATTAATACGCTTTCTGTATTGCGATAATAGGTTTCTCCACTGATACAGTAAGCCAGATCAAACTGAATTGAAAAAGTAAAAGAACAGGTTTATTTAAGCAAAGCAACTCCTGGGTGAGCTCTCCAGTTCCAGAGATTGAGGCTGGAGAAGTCATGCACCTGAACTAAAGTGTGGAGGTTATATAGCCTGTAGGCAAGGGGTGATGATGTGTCTGCCAGAAGCTGGGTTTGTTTGGTCAAAAGCTGAGTGCTTTAGGCGGGACTTGGGCTACTGGCAACTTCAGGGGCAGAGCTGCCACAGCCGCCGAGAATGTGGAACTGGCTTTTTGGTGCCTTTTCTGTGTTGGAGATTCTCTGAGAGGGTGGCTTTGAAGAGAGAGAGAGATGGAGCCTCTTAGACTGTGCAGGAACGAGCTGGAGGTTCCAACCAATCACATATATACACAATGACATACCTTGGGGATAGGACCCAAGTGTAAATGTGGACTTTGTTTATACCTCATAGTTACCATGTACACATATAGTTTAAAGGTAAGTTTACACATCATTTTTTTTCTTTTATTGAAAATAGATTTTTTTCATATATGTATCCTGATTATGGTTTCCCCTCTGTCTACTCCTTCCAGTTCCTCCACACCTGCCCTTCCATCTGGATCCACTCTCCTTCCGTCTCTCGTTAGGAAACAAACAAGCTTCTAAGGGACAATAATAAAATAAAAAATAATAAGATGAAACAAACACAAACACATCAGAATAAGACAAAACAGCCAAACAGACGAAAAGAGCCCAAGAAAAGGCACAAGAAACAGATAGAGACTCAGAGAGTCACTCATTTGCACACTTAGGAATCCCATAAATATATAAAACTGGAAGCCATACACAAAGGACCTGTAGTGTAGCACGAATCTTAAAAGGTCTTATTAATAACAAACAAACCTGAAGCCAGGTACTGGGGTCAACGCTGGAAGATCAGAGAAGCAGAACAAGCCACAGCTACCTCGCTTTGCCAATTCCTCAGCTGATCCTGTTTCCTCAGACTGAATGCCTTTGAGTCCTCATCCAGAATGGATCTCAGCTGAACTGCTGCTCAAAAGCCTAAAAGCTTAACCGGCTCTAGTACCTGGTTTTCATGCCTTATATACCTTTCTGCTTCCTGCCATCACTTCCTGGGATTAAAGGCGTGAGTCACCATGCCTGGCTATTTCCAGTGTGGCTTTGAACTCACAGAGATCGGGATGGATCTCTGCCACCCAAGTGATAGGATTAAAGGCGTGTGTGCCACCATTTTCTGGCCTCTATGTCTATCTAGTGGCTGTTGGTCCTCTGACCCCAGATAAGTTTATTAGGATGCACAATATATTGGGGGACACAATATATCACCACACTGTAGGGTTAAAAAAATTAAGAAGAAAGAAAAAGCCTTGACATGACATTATGAGACAAGGGAACTCCAAAGATGCCATTACGTTTGTTCCTGTTGGCCATCTACTGCTGGGCATGCAGCCTGCCCATAAGAGTTATTTGTTTCCCCAGTGAGACTCTTGGAGGAAACTAAATTTTCATTTGCAAGTGGTTATCAGTTGGAGATTGCTTCTGGGTTGGAGAAGGGGCAAGTGTCCAGTTCTCCGTTCAGCTCTAGAACCCCATCTGGTACAGATCCACGTAGGTCCTGTGCATGCTGTCTCAGTCTCTGTGAGCTTGTCGGCCCTACACATTGTTTTGACATTAATTTGCTCATGAAATAAAGTTTCATGGTGTAGAATTTTCTACTTGTAGAGTGCTATCAATGCTCAATTTTTTTTTTTGGGGGGGGAGCATTTTGGAGGATTTTTTCCGTCAGAGATACTCAACCTGCATTTCATAAGCAGTAGACTTTGTCTTCCACGGAAATATCCTCCACCATAAAATAAGACCTACCTCTCAAGGAACTGAGTCCCAGATACAGACCCACACACCCTGGCATCTACATGACCCATGAGGTACCTACCCCCTTGACCACACCCTGGTTAGGGCCAGCAGCTCTGAGTGGGTTTAATATCAGCCACTTTTTCTACTCTGTGCCACGATCTTCTCCTTTTTCAGTCTTTTTTCTTTCTTATTTTCTGTTTTTATTTCCTCCCAGATAAAGTTTTTTATAGAGTGCCTATATTTCTTTAGAACCCAAGTGTTTAATTCAGCAAATGATGAATGTATGAGGAGGGAGAGGGGCGTTGAGGGGGGCGGAGGAGAGTGATTCTGTCGAGTTTCCTGCTTTAGAGGGAGAGCCATTCCCAGGCTCAGTCCACAGAGTTCCTCAAATATTTGGTGGTTAAATCAGTTGACTTTAACACTAAAAGGAAAATTTAAAACAACCCCCGACAAGCTATTGTTATGTGTGATACACAGGTGTTCCTCGCATGTGCTTGAGGATAAATAATCCCAATGCTGCAACCTGTGTGGCCACAGCATCCTGGATTCCTCTGAAGAGAAATGCTTCCTGACTTTGTATAGTCGTCCCTCAGTGTCCTGCTCACATGTATGCATCCCAGATGCTAAAGTCCTTTGTATAAAAGGGTGTCATATTTATTTGCATATACACAAGACAGTGCTGGCCTATCGGGTTTGGGAGGAGACAGAAAATCTTATTTTTTATAACGTGCCCTGGCATTGGTTTGACAGAATGGAGGGGCTGTTCAGGCAGAACAGATAAAGGACATTTCTGAGAGAGAAGTGGCCTCAAAAGAATGTGGTGTGGGGTATTCTGGATGCGCTGGGTGTGTATGGGTGCCCTGGGCACTGGGTGTAAGAAGCATTCATTTGAAAGGTTGCCAAAGATCATGGAGGCCTGATGTAGGTGGCTTTGACCTGCTGGTCTGAATAGGATGTGCTCAATCTGTTTGGCCTCAGGGAGCTGGGAGAAGAGTGAGCAGGGACAGAGTGTACAAGTGATGTTAAGGATGTTTACCTGCCTGCCCTGTGCTAAATGACCTGGTGAGAGAGAACTGGAGATAGGGAGACTAGCCTTGGAGACTGCGCAGCAACTGTGGAAGTACCCTGGAGGGTGGACGGGGTGCTTCTCTTTAGGTAGGAATCCCTAAAATAACTTCATGAGTCCCTGATACAACTGAACATCGACTTAATCCATACCTCGGTTTCCTATAAATGTGAATTAACTCCCTCCCCTTTAAAGTATATAAAGAAGATGATTTTAACTCTGGTGCACCTGTAATATAACTTGGGCATTTCCCCGTGGTCTGGGATGTAGTTATTACAGATACCTTGTAAGGGGACAGCCAGCTTGTCACACTTGCCACAGGGTCATCACAGATCTACCGAGTCAGAAGCACAGGAAGTCAACATTTTGGGAAGAGAAAACTGATTGCCAGGGCTATCTAAAAAGTGCACGGTTTAGAGAATCATAGACTGCAAGGGCTTTTAGGAACGATCCCATCTGATCTCTCAGTGCTTGTGGAGGACCTGGACTCAGAGAAGGTCAAAGCCAGGATCCAGCAGCGGTGCCCTCATCGAAACCGGAACATTGGGTTTTCAGTACACCCTCCCCTTTGCCTCAGGGAATGGGACCATTAGGAAAACCAAACACAAGGAATCAAGAAAGATAATGTCAGATGACAAGGAACCAGGAACCGCTGAGGTAACAGTTGAGTTTATATTTAGACCGAGGTTGTATTAGCACACACAGTTCTATGAATTAAAAAAAAGGGGGGGGCGGGGGCCTCTGTTCCCTCCAACAGCTCTCTGTCATTTGCTGACCCTAAAAGGCTTGGGGACAGCTGCCCAACGCTGGGACACAACAGAAGAACACTTAATCCTCGCGAAGCAGGGGCTGCGGACAAGATCCACCTTCGCCACCTTCGAAGTACAGTTTTCAGAGCCACAGTCCTGTCCTTTGCAGGTTTCAAGGGACAGGGAGGAACTAGATTTTCGAGAGAAGGACGGGTACAAGAAAACTTGGAGGAAGAACTAGAAAAGGTCAAGCCGAGGGCTAGGCACAGGTGGAGATGCTTAGATCGCACAGAGGCTGTTTACAGACGTCACCGGTGAACAGCCAGGCGGAGGAGGAGGAGCAGCCCTGTGCTCCGGCGCACTGAGCAAATACGCAGGGATGGGATGGGAACTGCTCAGCGCGGCAAGGGCTGGGCCCTCCCGGAGCTCAGCAGGAAGTTTCAGTGGACCATGCTTTTCCTTGCCAAGCCCTGCCAGGTCGCACCTGTGGAAAAGCTCCTATTTCAGGAACCACTTCCTGTTTAGGGACCCTCCACGGGAAAATAAGAAAATGCAACCTCTCTAGTCTTCTCTCGTTAGAGCTGGGGAAAAGCTTGGCTTTCTCAAGGAGACCTTGTGCCTTGCAATGAACTCTGGTGTATTTTGTTGTTGTTTTATTCTTTCAAGTTATGTTAGTGTCTGTGTGTGGGTGGGTGGGTGGATGACAGCGTGGGTGCCCGTAGAGATCAGAAGGCATCAGCTTCTCCGGAGCTGGAGTTACAGGCAGTTGTGGGCTGCCTGATATGCGTGCTGGGAATAGAACTCTGGTCCTCTGCGAGAGCAGTCCATGCTCTTAATTCCAGTGGCCCGGTATGCATTTTGTACATTTTCCTTGATAAAGGAAACCAGCAATCACTATTAACAACTCTATGAGTCCTATAAAAATAACCCGTGACCCCCGGACAACGGCTTCACAAGCTGGCACCTTCTCAGCCTGCTGAGTTCCATCCAGGATGGAAAGAAGGAAACCACAGGCAGGTACAGCCGGCGCCTGGCTTTTGATTGGATGAGGGACCTCACGCAATTGCTGAACTTCTTGAGCTCAGAGGCTTCAGGGTGAGTTGGAAAGCAGGTCCAACCTGCCCCGCTGGGAGAAGAGTGTGCTCTGTTGTTCTTAGCCTGTCTGGAGATTGCCTCAGGGTTAATGTTTGACTTCTGTTCTTTATTGCCTCAGGCCTCAATTCCCTCACATACGTAAGGGAGGGAAAAAGACAACACTTTCTCATAAACGCAAGTAGTATAGAGGGAAGGCAAAATGATGAAAAATTCAAGGTCTGGAACACATGGCCCAATAGATATAATGTGAGAACCAGTACAGGTTACACAGATGTTATCTAATAGCCACATAAAACCTAAGAGGTGAAACTAATTTTAATACCGTGTTTCATTTTGTCTGATATAGCTCAGATAATATTTTTTTAAAAATAATCGCTTTTTAAATAAAATTATCTTCTTATATCATGTGTGTATTTATGTGGATGATGTGAGTGTGTGTGAACACGGGTGTTCATGTGCTCCAGCGAGTGTGAGGCCAGAGGACAACTTTCAGGTGTGGGCTTTCTCTTTCTCCTATGGCTTTTGGGATTAAACTCAAGCTACCAGGCTTGCAAGGCAAACACTGCTACCTGCTGAGCTAGCTCCCTAGCACATAATTGATGTTTTAAAGATCATTAGTGCTGGACTGGGGAGGTGGGTCAATGGTCAGAAGTGTTCGTTCCTCTCCCAGAAGATCTCAGTTTGGTCACCAGCACCCACACTGGGAGGTTCACAAACTTCTGTAACTCCATTGCCAGGGGATCTGATGCCCTCTTCTGGCTGCTGTGTGCACCTGCACTCATGTGGCATACACACACACACACACACACACACACACACACAAATAAATACAATTAAAAATTACTAGTGTGGTATATTACATCCTTTTTTTTTCTATACAAGCCATCAATATATATATTTTTTTACACACACCACACACTTTAATCTAGATAAAACAATCTCAAGGGCTTGGTAGCTCTGTGTGGTCAATAACTACTCTGCTGGGAAGGATGGCTCTAGAGAAAATTTGAATTAACTTGGAAATTGCTTGCTATCAAGCAGATTACTTAAGCACCTGGTGTCCAGTTTCCACGTCTATAAAATAGGAATAATAATTGTAGTCACCGTAGTGGGTTTGTGGTAGAGATATTGTAAGTGTATTTTAAAACTTTAGTGTAAAGCTGGGCATGGTGGCACATGCTATTAGTCCTAGCACTTGGGAGGCAGAGGCAGGCAGAGTGCACTTTTACTAACAATTTAATCCCATAAAATGTCTAGCTGCCTTATCTGCCTCAACTGAACTCAGAGGAGTTGGAGGCCAGCCTGGTCTACAGAGCCAGTTCCAGGATAGCCAGGACTACACAGAGAAACCCTGTCTTAAACAAACAAACAAAAAACAAGTAAGACTCTAATGGGAGAATATCATTAGCAATTCACGGAGTCTGCTTAAAGGGCAAAGGAATTTATTAGAGAAAGAAATTAGTGAGGGGTGGGGCCATGTGGCCTCCCAGACCCCAGAACCAAAATTTTTGGAGCATTCTCATGGTGGCAGGCAAGGGTACAGTTCCCTAGCCTCATTTGTGCATGAGGACCCAGAAGTCCACGGTTGTTAAGTGCTCAGCAGGTGCTTCCCAGGCAATCCAATGAGGACTCATGTGTATGATGGGTACAGCCTCTAATCTAGTACCCCAATGGGCGAATAGGTGGAGTCATGTTTACTTAATGTTGTCCTAAAAATGAAATTAAACATTTGCCACTGCACATAGGCATAGCCCAAGCCAGTGACCATTACCTTTAAGATTTTTAAGAATGCTGTAACTGTACTGGAGAGGCAGCTAGGTTGGTAGTGTCTGGCTAGCATTCTTCAAGGCCTAGATTCTATCCCCAACACCACCTAAAGTAGAGTGTGGTGATGCACACTTGTAATCCCAGTTCTGGAAAGGTAGAGGCAGGAAGATCAGAAAGTTGCATTCTATTCCATTCTGTTTTTAATTTTGTTTTGAAAAGATCTATTCATTTAGTTCTTAGTTATGTGCATGCATGCATGAGTTATGTGCACCTCATGTGTGCAGTCACCCTGGAAGGCCAGAGAGTGTCAGAGTCCCTGGATCTGGAGCTGCAGGTCATTGTCTGGAGTTGCAGGTGAGATGTCTGATATGAGTGCTGGGAACCAAACTGGGTCTTCTGCAAGAGCAATAAATGCTCTTGACTTATGTGCCACCTCTCCAGCCCTTATTTCTTTATCATCATCATCATCATCATCATCATCATCATGATCATCATCATCATGAAGTTCTAGGGATTGAACTTCAGCTTTGCACATGCTGGGCAAGCATCTTCCCGCAGAGCTACATCCCCAGCCCTGATGTTACTTTTTATTTTAAGATAGGGTCTCACCAAGTTGCTTACCCTTTCTTTAATTTACTCAGCAGTCCAAGCCGGCTTTGAACTTGAGACCCTCCTGCCTCAGTCTCCAGAGGAGCTGCAATTGCAGGTTCGAATCACCAAGCCTGATATCGGGAGTGATTGTGAGCTGCCGAAATGAGAGATCACCGTGGGAGGATGTGTGTGATCAGCTGCCACCAGTGAGGCTGAGCCAGCGTACCACCACTCACACCCACACACTGATTCTAAACTTCTGCCAAATACTGATCACACTCAGGCAAACATGCTTAGATCCCATCCCCACGGGTCATTTCTCTGTGGCCATAGAAACTGTGTGTCTTGCTCACTCGTGCTTCCTTCCGGGGCTTAGAGATGCTTCATCCGTTTATTGGAATAAATTTGTATGCCTGGTGAGGCATATCCCTGAAGAGCCCACAGGGTGCATAGGGACCCGTACTTCCTCCATAGTATGTAAGGCTCTGTCCCATCCTGCATTGATCACTCAAGCCTGGGAACTGAAGTCTCGTTTCCAATGAAGATCTCTGTTCTGATTGTTGCTATGAAGCTTATTTTTAATAGTGAATATCAGTTGTGTCCCAGCACTCACCTTGGAGACTGTGCTTAAGAAACGTTCTCTGGCTTGCTTACCATCGTTGGTCCTGTGGAGAAAGTCCAACCTCCTCTTATGGTCACTAGATAGAGAATATTTCTTTCTCAAAGGAGGAAGGCTTACCTAAAAATAAATGAGTTTAAAAATCTTTATCTTAAAACTTGTCCGAATTGTAAAATAAATCATTCTGGAGGTTCCTTGAATTTCTTGGCCCTGAGAGCGTTTATATTTGACTGTCCTGGAACGTGGTGTTCATTGCCTGTGACTCCACATCCATTTGTTCCTGGCTCCAGCGTTTCAGAGGACTCTGTGGCCTTGTTTTCCCCCCGATCTGGGTTTAATTGGAGAGTTAATTGTCTGAGCAAGAACACGTAAGCCCAGTTGAGTTTGGGGGTGAAGCCTGTGGTCTCTGTTCCACTCCAACGGACAAGAGAGCTTTTGTGAGTCTTTGTTGATTATATTTTAACATAAGCAGATGTTCTGGATGGCAGAGGGGCAAGCCAGGGAGAGGAGCCTGTAACCAGATCGTGTTGAGCTGAGATAAACACACAAGATCCTTTATCTCTTTGTAATAACTTGGCCTAGGAGGACCTGGGGCCCGAGCTGCAAGCGGCTCATTTGAGCTGCAAGCAGGCCTTTGAGCTACCAAACAAAACAGGAAGGGCTGAGGGTCTGTTCTCTTGCCCTTGGCCTTCAAACAGGGTTTCTGATTAGCATGTGCTTCTTAGATTGAATTCATAAGCACCTTGAATAATTTATCCTTCTCATTCCTGAAATTCTTCAGTGTGATATTTTTCAAAAGTTTCTTTCTTTTCAATCACATGACCCAGACTACTAGACTGTTTTCCCTAGTTCATCGTTTCCAAGGCAACCAATGGAAGGATCTATTCAAGTCCAGCTACAAGGACCTTAATGAAAATGTGTGACATCACTTAAAACAGTGTCTCCATCTCTGCCTTCTGAGGACTGTCCCAAGGTCACCTTTCTAAGGCACAAGCAAGTCACACACATTTTGCTCTGCACAGGCTGCCCATGCTGCATCCTCTTGAGTGTCTAGGCTAGTGTCTCAACTTCAGCACCACCAGCTTTGGGGCCCAAACATCCTCTGATGTAGGGCTGCCCTAGGCATTATTGGATATGGAATGATGGCAACCTTGACTTCCTCCACTCAAAGCCAGCAGCAAATTTCCACTCTTGCTACAGCTACCAAAATGTGTCTAGACATTGCCAAATGTCCCTTGGTGGTAGGAGTTGGAGGACTGGTACAGGTTGAGGGCCACTGGGCGAGGGGTTCCGCTGACATTTAGCTGGGGAGCTTCCTTGTGCTGTTCTCCTTGGCCATCTCCAAATGGGCACACGTCTAGGACCCTAGTCATTACCATATTGCCGTTGACCTTGTGAAAGCTTCCCTAGGACCCTGGATCGCTGGTTCCAATTTGTCTGCCTTGGCACCTCTTCCAGTTCCCACCGGTTCTTAACACCTCTCTGCATATCCTTCTGCAGTGGTCTTTCTCCAGAAGTGTCTGGTCTCTACCGGCACACGGTCACATTAAGCCTTGCCTTAGACACATCCCTGCTGTCACCTTGTAGGGGCTGTGAGAGTCCAGCTGGAGTGTATGTTTAAGTGTGTAAACACTGTAAAGCAGGCATGCACACTGTTAAGCACACTCTGTCCTGGCCTCCCATCCTGACACTGGGTGAAGTCTGCCTGGAGCATACCCATGGGGCAGACTATCCATGGACAGAGGTGAGTGGATTGGCCAGGTACAGAGGAACACCTCTTTATTACTGTGGGACATGTCCATTAGAGAGAGTCATAAATCTCTGTAAACCAGATCTGAGGATTTGGGCTGATGCCAGGCGACTTTGTGAAGGTTCAAGGAGGCCTCACTGTCCTTTGGGTTAAGTGGATGCTCTTAACAAAGCAGGGCCCCTGCTTCAATTGGGAAAGAGGCAGTGGTCCCTTGAGTCAGCCGGGAAAGGGGGATGTGGTTAGTGTTGTGGTGTGGTTAATGTCCTTTAGGTCTGAGCTCACTCATGATTACAGAGTGGCCTTGTTTTCCTCTCACTGAGTCCTAGTCACAGAGCAGCCTTGTCTGTCTGCTACTGTGTTCTGTGAGAGTGTTTATGTTTGTCTGGAGACCACCACAGCCCACCTGGTTTGGGGCAGCTCCTCAGACACCAGGCCCGCTACACCACAGTGCTCTTTCTCCCAGAATGCCAAAGAAGGCTGGGTTGAAGTCCACGGGATTGAGAGGCAGAGGTGGGGCAAGCCATACCCACTCTGCTCCCCCTGATTCTTAGCTTCCTTGGTGCTCTGGATGTATTTCACCCCGTGAAAGGCCAAACTCTCAGGAGTTTGCACCACCCTCCACATGGAGCTAGCCCTGACCTTTGGGCTGATGCTGGCCATGAGGTGCATCCCTAAGGAGGATGCGTTACAGAGCCAGACCCCACAGCTTGCCAGCAGGCTTTGTGCTGTTTGAACAGAGCACCCCAGGGGGTCAGGTCCCTGAACTTTGCCCCTTTGGTTCCTATTAACTTCCTGTTTCATGAGGAACAGCACTGCCAGGAAGTGACCACAGGGGAGCATGCTAAGGGCATGAGCCCAGCACCCTCAGAGCCTAGTCTAAAGGGGTCTGTTAGTGCTAAACCTTGCCGAGGCCCACTCACTGTACTGACTGCCCATATCTCGTCTCTTGGTCTCTACCTACCCGTGTAGCTGCTTGTTACCACTCTTACCAGTCACTCATGTGGGCAAGACCCAGGGGTTAAGACTAACTGACCAGAAAATGGGAATCTGTTCAGTGCCATTTCGAATCCCTCAACTCTTTTCTCTATCTCTGTCTCTGTCTCTCTCTGTGTAAGAATGTTCCTTTAAACTGGGTGTGGCAGCATAAGTCTGTAATCGTAGCACTTGGGAGGCCTAGGTAGGAGGATCAAGAGTTTGAGGCTAGCCTGGGCTGCATAGCAAGACACCCTGTCTCAAGAAGAGGCAAAGGATGAGGAGGGAGAGGAGGACAGGATGGGGGGAGGGGTGGGAATTGGAATGGGGATGGGAATGGGGGATGGGGATGGGGAGGTGGGGGGTGAGGATGGGTGGGGGTGCTGAGGAGGAGCAAGCAGAGCATCTTCCCTTAGGCAATCGCACAATCGTGGGCTCCTGTTAGGTGTTTAGGATGTAGAGTTAGAGGTTTTAGCGGGAGCTGAGGGGCTGTTGGTCTAAGTGAAGGTGAGTACCAGACCCACAAGAAATGACATTCTTCCTCTATTATCTTCTGGTATGGAAACCACGTATCTTTATTTTTTTTTTCACTTTTTTTCCAATTAAAAATTTGTTATTTTATTTTAGATTAATAAGAAACATCACACACTAAAACTAATCAGACCCCAAAGTCAGTACAGATCAGTGACCTTCTATATAGTTAGTGATAGGTACTCGTACCCCAATAATAGGTTTCTCCACCAACGCAGTAAGCCAGATCAGGCTGAATTAAAAAGACCTAGTTTATTGGGCCAAGCACTCTCAGGTAACCTTTCCAGGCCCCAGAGATGTGTGTGTGTCGGGGGGAGGGGATCAGGAGAAATCACATGGCCAGTCTTGAGGAGGGGGCTTAAACACCCTGTAGGCGTGGTCTTGAGCAGGTAGCAGCTTCAGGGGAGGAGCCTGGACTTTGGTGGTCTTTCTGAGAGGGGCGGGGTTTGGAATGGGGCCCAGCTGGAGACACCGGCAGAATAGTTAGAACGGGCATTCAGAATGTAAGCTGTGGAGCTTTACCTCAAACTCTACACTTACAGTATCAAATATAATTTATGTGCTTATCCACCACCCAAACCCCCAAATCCATGACAGAATTAGAAATAGAAAAACAATCAGTTTTATCTCCTCTGAAATAGAAAAACAGTTTTATCTCCTCTGTCATAACTCACGCCATCACCTGCATTCAGTCCTTCCTCATCCCAGTGTTTATCCTTCCTTATTCTTTCTTCCTCCTACACTGCACCCACATGTATGTTTGTTTACACAGATGCATATATCGTTGTGTGTGGGAGTGCTTTCTTACTCTCTAGAAGAACATATGAGAGAGAACATGAGGTTTTTTCCTTCCTGAGATTGTGTGGCCTCACTTGATACTATACATTCTAAGTCCATCCTGCACATTTTTAAGCATCATTTTTCTTTAGAGATGAGGACTATTTCATCTTTCATATGAACCACATTTTCATTACTATCCATCTGTTGATGGACAACTAGGTTGATTCCAACTCTGCTATGGTGAATAAAGCAGTGATTTTTTTTTAAATATACATAAAAACTGTAGCACCGTGTTCCAGATCTGCTTGGGACTATTTTACAGAAAAATAGCTTTAATGTTTTCAGCCAGAGGAAAGGTAGGATTTATATTCCTTAGGCTTTTCCAAAATCTTGTCTGCTCCTTCTCTCTCCTACTAGTATTTAAACTTCCACCTCACCGTCAAGCACAGCTCGGGGGAAACTTTCTTATGGAGTCACCTCCTTCTTGAATTTCCTCCCATCCGTTGTCTCCTCCCTTGTAGGAGTCTGATGAATGCAGAGGGAGCGGTTCCAAGATTTCCACTGAATCCAACCCTCCCCTTTCCAGCTAGGTGAGCATGTACCTCTGTTCACTCCCTTAAATAGGAGGGTGTAACTTGTTACTCTGTGGGGCTGTCAGGATTCAGAGAAAAGAGTTCAATAAATCTAAGAGCATGTGGCGTGCACACGCGCGTGCGTACACACACACACACACACACACACACACACACACACACACACACACACCAGAGCATCTGATGGATACTCACCGATGAGGCATTGTGCCAGAGGCTAGGGTACAGCAGGGCATTAGACAAGCCCCTGTTGTCTGGGCCTGAAAAGTGAAGACATGAGAGATGCTTGGGTGATCTAACAGTGGTTGAGACTGCCAGCAGCATGCCCTGTAGGCAGCCCTAGCCAGGCTGGAGACATCAGGTAAGGCTTTCCAGAGCAGGTGTTTCGGCTAGTGCCTCAAATGAACCGGAACCAACAAGATGCCATGGGATCTGAGGAGGTGTTTCGTGAGAGAGAACAGTGTGTGCCGAGCCTTGGAGCCAAGAGACCGTGGGAATGACAGTCCTACCATCTGATACACTCAACTCCTTGATGCAATGAGGAAGAATAAAGGTCAATTAAGCAACTGCCCCCCACTTCAGCTTTCATGCCGGGGATGCCCAGCACAATGCCTTTTGTGCAGGGACAGATGGGAGATGTGGCCTTCCCTCTCTAACCACACTTAGGACATCCAGCAGCTGCTCTTGGGTCTTACTCAGCACTCCCTCTCCCTGTGCCTCTCTGTCCCAGGGAGTATTTGTTTTAGCTTCTTTTACTGCTTTAGACTTAATCTGTTGTTTTTAGATTCCCGTTCTGTTCCTTTCGTGAAACCCTGGACCTTTCTCTTGACTTTTTCCTGTTATTTTTAGTGCTTTCAACTGATGCTCAGTCAAGTTTCTCATCAGTTTGTGTTGTTATTTCATTTTATCAGCAACGAAGACATTAAAGTTTTTCTAATCTCCAAAACAGTCCTGGGGATATATTCTTTTTTTCCATCCTAGCCGTCATCCATGCCATGCCAGGCTTTAAACTAGGATTTAGTTTTATTTTTAAGATGCTACTGATTAAGACATCCAAATTGGCATTGTAATAAAAAGTCACATGCTTTTGAATGGCATGCCCGACTGAAGCCTAAACAAATCATTGCTGTTGACTATTTCAACGGAGTCCAAGATACGCAGACACTCAACACCAACCACCAGAATTTGTCCAGTGGTTTTAGTGACTGGCTGGATGCAGAATCCCTCAGATGTCTTAGAAACCTAGCTCTTAATCCTGTTTTGACGCCCCACCCACACACTTTCCAATAATAACAGACGTTAATAGGTTCTGTAGGCCCGGTGTGTGTTCTCTGCTTCTGAGTGAATGTAAGCATGAACTCATTTCCTCCTTGAAAAAAAAAAAAACTCCACAAGGGGAAGAAGGCTGTTTGTCCTCTTCTTACTGACTAGACTGGAAGAGTTCAGAGATGTGCCCAGGATCACACGCTAAACCCCCTGGAAACCAGCCCTCTACAAAAGCCCGTGTTTGGTCTTCTCGCTCTGTGGCCTGGTGGCCTGGAGCAAATGAGAGCTAGCCTAAGGACACACATTCTAGTTCAATAAAAACACACTAAAATAAAACATAAAGTATCCACGGTTAATTTTTAAAATGTGCTGTGAGTCTAACATTAAGAGACACATGTTAAAATGTCAGGATGTAAATTGGTATCACCACCAGTACGGTTGCAGTTCCTCAAAAAGCTAAAAATAGGTGCCTGCTGCCAAGCCAGGGGCCAGAGCTCTATTGCTGGGACCCATGTGGTGGAAGGAGAGAAGCAGCTCTCACACATTGTCCTCTACAAATGCCCTGTGGTACATACACACACACACACACACACACACACACACACACACACACACACACACACACCTGCACACAAAATAAATAAAAATATAAAAAGGAGCTAAAGCCCGAAATAGAACAACCACATGGTTCAGTTGTGTATACCTGGAAGAGTCAAATTCAGCAAACTGAAAAGGTATCCGGACACCCGTGTTTATTACTGTGCTACACACCCAACATTCCACCAAGTCATGGGGCCATCCTAGGTGCCCATCAACAGATGAACAGATAGAGAAAGTGTGGTATGTATACTGAAAAGTTTTTGCACCCCGATAAGCCTCTCTGCCAACGCAGCAATCCAAATCAGAACAAATCAGACCGAAATTAGAAAAAGTCCCGGTTTAATGGGTAAAGTGTTCCCGGGTGATTCTCCAGCCCTCAGAGAGGAGATGGGGATAAGAGACCAAAACAAAAAAAAAGTGTCTGTTTTCTAGGGTGCGGTTTAAATACCCTGTGGGAGTGGTCTTCAGCATCTCTGGGAGAGGAGTTGTGTTTTGCAGGATTTCCTGAGGGACAGAGAGGTGGGGCTTCCACCAGAATATTCCAGACTCTTTGGGTATATGGATGCCGGGTGCCAGGAGCTGATGGAGCTTCCGCCAGAACATATACACAATGGAGTATTATGCAGCCAGAAAGAAGAATGAAGTCATGTCATTTGCAAGAAAACAGGCAGAACCCTGTATTATCTTGGTGAGTGAAATAAAACAGTCTCCAAAAAGACAGATACTCTATTTTTTTTCTTTCATATACAGAATATAGGGGAAGAGGGAGTGGCGAGGAAGTGGTGGGGGAGAGAAGGAGAGAGAGTAAAGAAAGACGACAGGACTTGACATCTGGGATTGGCTTCAGAAGAACTGACTTGATGGGAGATGGGGAGACAGTCGATGCTCGACGGAAACAAGAGTGGGGCGGTAGTTGTAGCTAGGCAAGTAGCTGGGGCTCACTCCACTAGTCTCCATGATAGTCTTGTGTATACCATGACTGTTTTAAAGCACTGAGTGGCATTATTCCCTCCTATAGAGATACCATTGCTTCCCCAAGTCCCCTGGTTGATGGTCATCAACTTTTTATTTTTAGCAATTCTACACAGACCTGTCAATTAAGGGAAACATTCCTTTGGGCAACTTTCTGTCTGTGCTGTACCCTCTGCTCATATAAACATTGTAGAAGCTTCCAATTAGAGTGTCTGTCTTCCTCCATCCTCTGCAGCTGCCTTACTGTACAGCAGGATTCAACTGTGCTGAGTCCCTGTTCTCATTAGCCCTTGAACATCATTTCCTCTTTTGCCTTCTCCTCCCCCTCCCTCCCCTCATGCATGCTAGCCAAGTGCTCTACTACCCAGCCTCACCCAAGCATCACCCCAGCCTCACTCCAGCCCTGTGCTTTCTTCCTTACAAACAGGATTTACACATTAATTCTGAAAAATTTGCGTACTTTTCCGTGTGTGTGTGTGTGTGTGTGTGTGTGAGAGAGAGAGAGAGAGAGAGAGAGAGAGAGAGAGAGAGAGAGAGAGAGAGAATAGTGATATTAAATAAATGCTTCTGTTTCCTCAGATTCATGTGTTGAAAACAGTCATGAGTCTGGAGAGAGTGTGTGGCAGTTAAAAGCATGTTCTGCTTTTGCAGAGGACCTGAGTTTGGTTTCCAGCACTTACATTAGGTGGCTTATAACCACCTGTAACTACAGCTTCAGGGGGTCTCATGCCACCTTCTGGTCTTCACAGGCACCTGCACCTCTGTGCATAAACTCATACACATACATATGTGCACATATACACATAATCAAAAAGTAAAAAGATGAAATATCATTAGACACATGCCTTCTAGGGGGAGAATACATGGAGAGGCCAGAACTCACAGAAATGGTGTCTCATCATGAAAATAAGGGGGCTGTGAAGGAGCAGGAAAAGGTCTAATGAGAGGTTGAAGGACAGGAGGGGGGGATGGAGGAAAAAGAAAAATGTCTCATGCTATGTCCTAGTCAGGGTTCTAGTGCTTTGAAGAGACACCATGACCACAGCAACTCCTATAAGGAAGAATTTACTTGAGGGCTTGCTTAGTGTTTCAGAGGTTTAGTCTGTTATCATCAAGGTGGGAAACATGATGGCGTGCAGGCCACATGGTGTTGAAGAAGTTGGGAGTTCTACATCCGGATGCTCAGGCAGCAGGAAGAGAGAAAGCCACTGGGCCTAGCTTGGGCCTTTGAAACGTCAAAGCCCACCCCCAGTGACGCACTTCCTCCAACAGGGCCACACTCCTAATCTCTCGGGAGTAGTGCCGCTCCCTCACGACCACGCAGTCAAACATAAGAGCCTATGGGGGCCATTCTCATTCATACACCACATGCTCTCTCCCTTGTGAGGAGTCAGGAGTTATGGACAGATAACACGACATGAGAGCAGAGTGGGGACAGTTTGGGGGGGGGAGGGAGGAAAGGAGAGGAAGCCAAAAGAGTAGGGAGGGGTAATACAAGCGAAGTTGACACACATCTACGAAAATGTTAAAATGAAATCCATTCCTTTGCGTGCTGAATGAAGTAAAATAGACAAGCTTTTAGTTCATCTGTTTTTGGGTAACAAAAGCCCCGAGGCTAAGTAGTTCATGACTTTAAAAAATGTTCCTAAGTATTAAATTGGAGCAATTGATAATGAATTAAGTTTGAAGGACATCGTAGGTTTACACATCAACACACAAGTCCTGGGGGTCAAAGAGTGGGGCACCAGTACTAACTGCCTCAGGACAGACAGCATCACAAGGTGGAGAGAGATCCCAGTCTGAGAGAGGGAATAAGAGTGGCTTATTTAGAAAATAAGAAAAGGGTCCTAGAAAAGAAAAGGAGAGGAAAAAGCAAAGGGCCAAGGCTGACTCTTTTCTCTGTGCCTGTGAGAGCCAGTCCACTCCCGTCAGAACTAACTCAGTCTCTTTGGGGGGATGGGTTGAGAGAGGGTCTCACTCTGTAGCTCTGGCTGGCCTAGGATTTAACTGTGTAGACCAGGTTGGCCCCCAACCTGAACAGGCCTGCAGGAATCCTCCATTCTCTCACACAACAGCTGGGTGGCTCTGAGCAAGGTGCTCAACTTCTCTGAGCCTCCACGGTTCCCACACAAAAATGGCAACTAGCTGTACCTGTGCAAGCCCGTGTGAAGCTCAAGGCTGATAATGGACGGACACTTGCACAGAGCTGGAAGGTTCTGGATGGTTCTTGCGGTTTTCTTCCCCAGGAGAGACTGCTCAGGTGGTATTTATAGCCAAGTGTCTCGTGGGTAATGACTAGCTCCTCCCCAGGGGTGAAGGAGCAGTGAGCAGCGCGGGGTAGATCCTGCTCCTCACTGCCTGAGCTGCACCCTTTCCCACTGTGTGTAACCTTACTGCTGAAGTCTCGCCATCGTTTTTTGGCACTTAAATAATTGAAAGCATCCATTGTTTTGGTGGGGGTTGGGAATCCCAGGCATTAAGTCCCAAAGGCATGACTTTAAAGGTTTTGATGAAAGAGATGAACCATGAACACAAATGTGATTTTGCATCAGGAACTGACCCCCTGCCGAGTCCCACACAGGCAGAAGCCTGGGGCCAGAATGATCTGTCCTAGTGACTTCAGAAGCAGATCTCTTGACAAGCCACCAGGAAAGTCCTTTCTTGGCGGAAAGCAAGACATTTCCTTTATCTTCCCCAAGCTTGACTCTCTTTGTAGCAGATCCAGTTCCTAACTTAGAGTTCTCCCAGCTAAAGCAGGTGGGGGTATGAAGAGGCAGACCCCAGTTTCCAGAGCAGTTCTCTCTCCCGGAGACGACATGCACAGGTATTCCCACTCTGTCCTCGCATCCTTCTTGGGCTCTAAGAAGAGCCCCTCCTTGCCCATGAGCCACCGGTCCCTGAGGTTGGAGGTCTACCCACACTCGGTGTGGGCGGAGTCTGCCCAGACCATTGGCACCTGCCCCTGAATGCCGGCAGCAGGGGACCGGTCCGATGCTCTCTTCCCTTCCCGCCTCGTCTTTCGTTCTGTGCTCAAAACTGTCAGGAGTAAGTCTGAACCTAGTTCCTCCAAACCTGAAGCACAGGGGTCTCAGACATCGCAGGAGAAGGGACTAGAGCCACCACCCTTTGTGTGCCGGGGAGTTGCAGCCTTTCTCTCCCCCCCCCCGATTAATTGATCGATATTGATCAATCAGTCATTGATTCGTTCGATCATGACGTCATCTGCTCATCGGATGCACTCGCGGGAACCGAACCCGCCACCTCTGCCACCACAGGCCGGCCGCCTAACCTCTGAGCCACCTCTGTGGCTCTCTCTTCTTCTTCTTCTTCTTTTTTTTAATATGAAGGGAAATGTGACTCCCAAAGGCTTAAAGTCAAGCCACAGATGGACGCCAAACAACAGCCCACTTGAGTTTTTTGCTGGGCCTCCTCAGGGTCACTGAGCAGCCTCCTGGTGTGGCTATGGAGGGTCCAAATCCCAGAGCCAGCCCCTGCACAGTCAGGAGGCTGCGCCCCTGGCTTCTCTCTTCCTCTTTCTCAAGCCTAGATGAGCTTATGAATTATTAGAGCCCGAGCCTGTGATCAGATCCCCCACACAGTCTCGTGTGCTTTCTCATTGGAGGCTAATGTGAGAAGTCTTCCCAAGAGACTCAGTAACTCTGTTTTCCTTGGGGCCCTGGTGCTGCTCAGGGGACGAACACTGACCCTTAAAAATATCTCTGGTGTGGTTACAGGTAATATATGCCCATCCAGATATGGCCAGATTACCCAGAATGCAATCTGGGGGAGGGGGTGTGCTTAAGAAAAAGAACGAAGAGTTAGGAATACAAAATTAACACAGTTTTAATTTGAAAGTGCCACGTGAGAAGTCAGGACCGCTGAAGATCAAGCTCCAGTCTCTCGCTGGCCCTGGACCACTCCTCTAGAGTGGGCTGTGACTCCTCTTTTATTAAAATATAATTCATACACCAAGCAAGCCACCTATTTAAAGTGTGACATTCATTGCTTTTAGTACATTCTCAGTCATTTGACCACCCTGATAGTCTAATGAATCTCCTTCCCTCTCTCCTCCTCTTTCTCCCCCCTCTTTCTCTCCCCTCCCCCTCCATTTCTCTTTCTGTTTTTCTTCCTCTCCTCCTCCCTGCACCTGTCCCCTCTCCTTTCCTCTCATTTTTGTGCTACTGAGGTTGAACCCAGGGCTTTCCACATACCAGGCAAGTGCTTTACCACTGGCCTGCATCCCCAGTTCAAACAGCTGGATGTTTTCAGCACCCCAAAGAGCCTCATATGCCCTAATAGTCACTCTCTGCTTCCCTGACACCTATCAACTTCAGGACATCTGTTGTCAGTGGAATCACAAGACATGTGGTCTTTGTTAATCCTGAAAATCGTGGGAGAAAGACCAATTCCACAATTTTTGAGCCAATTTGAAGCAAGCTTTAATTAAATACTGGCCAAGATAATGGACTCTGGCCAGGTCCATCTCTGGGTTCCCAGAAAATGGCCACGAGTCACGTTTTACAGAGGCCTAAAAAGGCAAAACCAGAAGGCTACCGTATTTCCCACCAGGTCCAATCAGGGGCAAGCATACATCCTGATGTATTTCCTGCCTGTGAACCTCCCGCCCACGTCCAATCAAGTACTTCTGGTGCAAACCAGCTTGTCTAGAGCACCAAAAACACGTGGCTTGTTAATTTCTGAGAACCACAGCCCGCCCCGCCCCCAGAATTCCAGGAAGTTATCTGTCCGTGGGCAAGTGGGGCTCACAGGTTAACTTTGGCTCTTACATCTTTACTTACCATAATGTTTTCAAAATCATCCATGCTGGAGCACCACTCTGTGCTGGAGTGGTTTGCTTGGAGTATGGCTTGTGATATTGCAGGGCACAGACACACCACACTTGTTTTTAATTGATATGTCAGTTCATACGTTAATTCTTTAAAATCCCCTAGAGACAAAAATCAATGGAGTCCCCAGAGAAGGGGGAGGCTCAGTCCCCTTCCTGTTATCTTCAGCACCTTCCTCCTGTGTTTCTTCATTTCCTCCTCCCTGACTGTACTGGAAAGTGGGGACAGGACACAGGAACGGTGACCCAGAAGTCATCATTCTCATGGTGATGAGTGGGACTGAGGGCTGAAAGGTCATGGGCTGATTACAGGCTCTTCCTGAGATTGGGGACATGGGAAGCAGCTGGCATTCTCTGCCTGCAGAAGAATTTGGTTCAAGAGAGGGGGCGTTTTCCTCCCTTGTGGGGGATGACAAGTTCAGAGAAGATGGAAATGCCTGGAATCTTGAGGGACCCTTGACAGCCCGGTAGCTTGGATATGCTATCATTTTGGGTTCCATCTCCTATCCTGAAGACCATGTTCATACCAGGACCAGGGTAAATGGTGGGAAATTAAGCCTGGTATGGAGTTCAGGGTTCACTGGAGGAATGAGACACTACTACAAGTCCTGAGGACCAAAGGATACAGATTCTGGGGGCAATGTGCCTTCTAGTTTTGGAGCTTTTTAAATAGCCAACATCTTATCAAAGAAGGATGCAGGCACTGTAAGTACATGGCAGTGATTAGCATGAGAATCCATTCCGTTATTAATTCATCAAACAATATTGAGTACCTACACGTGTCGGGAAGAATTCTAGACCTAGACACTTAAGTGGTAAACATATCAGTTACAAATCCCTAGTCTTGGGTGTAGGGAAGGCTTATAATAAATACGGTATATTCAAAGTGATAAGAGCTTTGGAGAAAAAGAAAATTCAAACGGGATTGGAGATGTGAGGTGCCAGAATTCCAAGCAGGATTTTCAAGAAAGGGCTCAATGACAAAGGAAAGCCAAAACTTAAAGTATTAGTCAGGGTCCTCAAGAGGAACAGAAACACAGGATGAATATATACTACAAAGGGGGTTGTCAGACTGGCTTATACAATGTGGGCCAGGCAGTCCAACAACGTTGTCTGCACACTGCTGCTCAGTCCATGAGGCTAGATGCTGCAGTCCCAGAATGGTGCTGAAAGCCTGGTGGGTTCCTGGAGAACTGCTGATCTTTCTTTAGTCCGTGCTGGAGGCTAAAGGAGCTGGGTTCTGGTGCCAGTGAAGGATGGCAGCAGCAGTAGCAGCAGCAGGTAGATGCTCTCACTAGTAAGGAGTAAAGGTGAGCAGGCAAAGGCAACACCGCTTTCCCCTCAGACTTCTGTACCTCGGGGAATGTGCCAGAGGGCGCTTCCCACATTAGGGAAGGTCTTCCCTCCTCAGTCAACCCTTCCTGGAAATATACTCACAGGCCCACTCTGAGTCATGTGTCCTAGTTGACAGACAAGATTAACCATCGCATAGGCCATGTTCATATCTGCAGGGTAACTACCCAGGTGAGACAGGGAGACACAAAGGCCCCGAACTGAGAATGTGGCTGACACAGTCAAGAGACAGAAGGGGGGCCAGTGTGGCGGGAAGAAGTGAGAACCATCAGGGAACACAGCAGAAACCAGCTCCCACCCCAGCCTCACTCTTCTCATTTGACCAGTGGAGAGCTTGCAGCGGGGAAGTGTCCTACCTCTGGTATGATATGTTAAACAAAAATCACTATGGCTGCTGCACTGGGACAGAGCCTGGGAAGACATCCATTGAGAAGGCGTCCGCCACAGTCTGCCAGGAGCTGGTGCTGGCTCAGGGGAATAGGGGTGTACGGGGCGGGGGGGGGGGGATCAGGTCTGGTGATGCTTCTCCAGAAGGAAGAGCTCTGGGGGCGGGCTGGATGTGAGGGCTGACTTAGCCTGTCTGTCATTCAGTTTAGATGAGCTTCAGGCTCACCAAGAAAATGAAGAACTATTTCCAAACTCCCCAGATGATGAGAGGTCCCCCTTCTTAGTACCATTCGGCTTTTAGAGGTGTTAGGTTCCAAGGTGCCTCTGAAAACAACCACAGTGTCTCCCATCTGCTGGGGACAGTATGACACAGTATGACAACGTGTACCAGTGCCCTGGAGTCACAATCTATGGCTCAGTGCAGGGGTCCCTACCGCTTTGGTGGGCAATTCTCACACTCCTGAGATAGATGTGAGAATGGTTCCTGTTCCTTGGGCCCAGTGCCGACCCCTCTCTGGAGTATGACGCAGATTTATCAGCTCGTTTCCAATGAGTGGAGGTTCTATTGAGTGAGGAATTTGAAAGGACACAGTCTGAGAGTAAGTGGCACCCCAGGAAAGCCAGCAGCCACTGGAGAGCATCTCCACCAAGGGCGCATCGAGCTACGAGCTGACCGAGCCTTTGACCAATGGACAGTAGGGACCTTGGGGTGTTAACCTTCGAGGAGTGGAATCCTGAGTGAGGTGGGACAGGGACTCGCCCCAGCAAGGCCAAAGCCTGAAGTCCTAGCCCAAGGCCACACGCTGCCTGTGACAGCACAGACCCGAGCAGAACCACCCCCAAGCCTCCGTCAGGTTCTGACTCACAGTACTGTGCCATGAGGCCACACAAGAGGCAGCCCTGAGGTACCACAGAGTTAACTGTTCCAAGAGCAACCCTGAGCCAATGAGGCACGGCAATTGCAGATAAACGCTCAAGTATTCCGACTCACAAATCAAGGCCAAGCCTCAGATGTGTCTTTTACAGGCCTGAGGGTCCACAGAACCCACTCCCATAGAAGCAACCAGATTTTTTTATTGGTTATTTTCCCTTTTTCTGTGTACTGTTTTATGTTTGTTGCCCACACTTTACTGTTGAGTTCTCTGTTTTACTGCTATCAAGAGGCTACAGGCTAGTGTTGATGTAGCCGAAAAATCCATCCAGATAACTCCACAAACAATTCCTATTCCAGAAAGCCCACGGGAAGCTGTGTGTTGCTTTGGGCACCAGCTCATAAATCAGTAGTTCTCAACCTGTGGGTCATGACCCCTTTGGCAACCCTCTATCTCCAAACGATATTTACCTTACGATTCATAACAGTAGCAAAATTACAGTCATGAAGTGGCAATGACAATGTTGTGGTTGGGGGTCACTACAACGTGAGGAACTGTATTAAGGGGTTGCAGCATTAGGAAGGTTGAGAACCACTGCCATAAATGGTCTTGCTGGAGTGGAGGGAGGAGGAGGCAGGTGGACTCATGACTTCTTAAGCTGCCTTTTGGACTTTTGGCCACAGCTCACAAGAGGAATACCACCAATGCCTGTTTGGTATCAATGAATATGTAGACGTGCATTTTCAGACTGAAATTTCTTTTTTAAAAAGTTGTGGTTTTTACATTGATTGCTTGATTGCGTTTGTGTCTATGGGTGTGGGTATTCATGCCATGGCACTCATGTGGAAGTCAGAAGGCAGCTAATGGGAATAATCCACAGTGTGGGTCCCAGGGATTGGACTCAGGTCATCAGGCTTGGCGTCCATCGCCTTCACCTGCGGAGCCGTCTTGACAGCCCAGAACTAATTTTCATACCCCGGCCTCTAGGAAGTTGAGACTAAAGGGGACAAGAGTTCTGGTAAAGTCAAGCCATTTAAATACAAGTGAAATTATTAAATGAGAGGGGTCATAGAGAAGGAATTAACCATGATGGAGTTACAACTAGAAACTGCCATGCATGCTCCAGTGTGAGTAGCTAGGTCTGAAAGCACTGTGTACTGTCTCCCTCCCATTCCCTTCCTTTCCCTCCCCTCCCCTCCTCTCCTCTCCCCTCCCCTAGATACTGATGCCGAGTGACAGGGCTTGGATGACCCTGCAGGTGCTAACCCCGAAGAGTGGCAGCCAATGGTCTCTGGTCCTCATGGCTGAATCCTCTGCAGCCTCCTTCAGGCGCAGGGCTGGCCATAGCCTTAACTGTTGCCTGACAGCCTACCAACCTCACAGACTCTTTCGTCTCAGTCATTACTGGACCTCTTCTTAGGGTTAGGTGACAATGGCTGTATTAGTCACTTATTACTGCTACGAAAACACCTGGCAAAATTGGCTTAGAAGGTTGGGTTGATTTTGGCTCATGGCTTAAGGGTAAAGCCCATCATGGTGGAGAAGTCATCGTGGGAAGAACACGGGGAAGCTGGTCTCATATTGTACTCACAGTCAGGAAGTAGAGAGGGATGGAAGCGAACAGCTCACTCTCTCCGTTTTATTCAGACCTGGACCCCTGGCCGTGGAATGGTACTGCCCACACTCAAGAACATTTCCAACCTTAGTTAACGCAATCTAGAAACTCTTTTTCGGTTATACCGAGCCGTTTGTCTTTTGTCTCGACCCTGCCGAGTTGACAATATTTGCCATCACATGCCGTATTGCCGGGATACTGAAACATAAGCATGGGCTTTTTGGAATGCGCTGACGGGAATTGTAGATCACTGCTCCTTTGGAAGTAGCCAGTCTGATGACCCTTTACTAGTAGCTCCAAATTGGAGGTGCTTTCATCCTCACTCCCCAGGGGACAGTTTTGATGGTCACAATTTGGGGAAACTGATGCTGGCATGAAGTGGGTAGTATCCAGGGACACTGCTGAATAATCTTATCATTCACAGGACAGCCCGCAGCCCGCCTAAACGATCCCGCCTCAGATGTCAAAAAATGCCCAGTGAGAACCTCTCCCCAGGCTACGGCAATCTCTTTACGGATGAAACTGGGAGAGTCCGGCTCTCTTCCATGTGTGATGGAAAAATGACAAGTTAGAGTTTAAAGAGCAGCGTGTTACAGGATGAACAGACGACAGTCCTGAGCTAGGGATGGAGAGACATGGTGTGGGAAATGGCACCACTTCACAGCCAGATGGATGTAGAAGTAACGGTCTTATTAAATAAAAAACACAGAGCCAATGCAAAGATGAAAGCCCAAGAGGTCAGAGCTAAGAGCCTTACCCTTCACTGCTGCAGCTAGCCTCTTCAGCCAAGAGACCTACTTCCTGTGTGTCTGTCTTTATATTGACTTTCTGTTCTGCCTTCTCACTGGTTGTAAACCCAACCACATGACCGCCTCGTCACTGCCTGTCTGTACAGACCTCCAGGTCTTCTATGGTTGGTATTGAGATTAAAGGCGTGTGTATCCAATACTGGCTGTATCCCTGTACACACAGAGATCCGCCTGGCTCTGCCTCCCAAAAGCTGGAATTAAAGACGTGCGCCACCAACACCCAGCTTCTGCTATGGCTTGCTATTAGCTCTGACCCCCAGGCAACTTTATTTATTAACATACAAATAAAATCACATTTCAGTACAAATAAAATATCACCATAGATGGATGTGAGCTGGACGTCAGGGTCAGTCAGCACTAGCTGTGCTGTGACTCAGTTTCTACCACAGGTGCAGTGAATTGTAAAGCAAGGGGTTTGGTTATGAAGCATCCAGAACAAGGCATGGAGTCCAGGAAGTGCTCAGCCATGAGAAGCTGGGGGAGGGGGCACTGGGGCGAAGAGCGAGAGCCTAGAAATCAGACACTGGGGGAGGGGAGGGGGGCTCGGGGCAAGGAGTGCTCCATCACAGGCATTCGCAATCCTGAAATCATTCCAGAATCTTCCTTACCACCCACGTTTCATCATCTCCATTCCCACTGGTTTTGGTTTTTTTCCCCGTTCTTCGGTATTTATTCTTGGGTGTAAATAATCCGTGGGCAAGGCCTTCACACAAACGAAAGTGTTCTTCCCCTGACTGGAGCTCTGCCAGGGAGGCTGTGGCGCGTGTTCCTACCTGGCTCCCCCAGCATTCCCTCAGACACGCTGTGGGTTACCTCAGAGAGACAGCCTGCACAGGCAGAGCTACCCAAGACAGATGCACATTGCTCTTCTTGGTCCAGGACTCTCAAGGCTTGAGGCCCAGGAGGAGGGTGAGGCCTCACAGGCAGGGAGGTCTCCTGGATGGGAGAGGAAGAGAAAAGGAGGCTAGAAATGGGAGAGAGGAGGAGGAGAGAAGGAGGAAAAAAGTAAGGGAGAGGGGAGAGGAGGAGGGAAGGAGGGGAGAGAGGAGGGGGAAGAGGAGGAGGGAAAGAAGGAAAGATTTCCTGATGGTCTTGGACGTGAGTACCAGACACTTCTCACAAACAACTGTGCGCCTGCACACTGTGTGGGTTCGTGTTGTAAGGAGTAAGTGACACAGAGCACCCTGTCCGCACATCCCTGGCAGCCCAGCGTCTCTGGGAGGCTGTGGGACAACCTAGCTTTTATGTATCCCGGAAAGAAAGCCAATGAAGTCAGCAGAATTTATCCATCAGCCCGTTTAGTCCGATACACTGTACTCGTTTCCTGCCTGAGAAACCACTGCAGCCATGACGGTGGCATAACACATCACACTTCTACCCTCGTACAGTCCTGGGACCCAGAAGCTGTTTTCAACGGGCCAAAGTCAAGCTGCTGCAAGACTGGTTCCTTCTCAAGTTCTGGAGAAGTATGCATTCCTTCTCCGGTTTCGAGGAGCTGCCTGTGATCCCGGCTTGTGGCCCCTTCCCATCTTTAAAGCACATCATTCCAACCTCTGCTTTGGTAACTACACCACCCCCTTTCTGTCTCCGATCACTCCCTGGCCCCTCTTGTAAAGAGGGCTGTTACCACATTGGGCCCATCTGGATAACGCAGCATGAGCTCCTGATCTCAAGACCATACTATCTACAAAGTCCTTTGGTCACAGAAGGTAACCCTGTGTCCCCTTTAGGGACAGGATGTGGATGTCTTTGGGAGTATCACCTAGCCTTTACACGATGCCCGTAGCCAATAAAGGAGTACTTCCTGCCATCCTCCCACCAAACTCCTGGGATGCTGAGTGAAGCCTGGTCCTCCTGCCTCCCCCGCAACCCCAACCCTTACAAGTCACATTTCCAAAGCTCCCTTGCCAGTTAGCTCCTGTTGTGCTGGTCAGTGTCCTGGCGAGAGACTGGAGGGAGAAGGCAGACGCCCAGCACAGTGTGGCTTGGTTCTGTGCTGTTCGTTACAGCTCTAGCTCTGGTCACACAGACCTCTCCATGGACTCCACTCTCAATGGACAGTATCTCCAAGGGACCTAACTCCCGGGGACTCCCTGCACACAGTCTGGCTCTGTGTAGAGTAGCAGTTTCCTGATGGTTTCAGTCTCAAAGTGGCCTCACCATCTCCTCATCGGCTTTTCAACCATCTCATATTCAATGTGCTATTACATTCTCTCTGGATTCCACCCCTGTTTCAGGCCTATAAATTCTGACCAAATTCTGGCTGAGATACTGGCTTCCACGGGTTTTTATAACATCACCCCTAATTGTTCAGCTTTACTTCTGGGATTTCCTTATCCCAGCTAGTCTGAACTGTATGTGTTTTTCCAAACATACTTTCTTGCTTTGGGAAAGGTACTGTGCTGGCTAGTTTTTATGTCAACTTGACAAAGCTAAAGTCGTCTGAGAGGAGGAAACTGCAATTAAGAAAATGCCTCCGTAAGATCAGGTGGTAGGCAAGCCTGTAGGGCATTTTCTTAGTTATTGGTGGGGGAGGGTTCAGTCCACTGTGGGTGGTGCCATCCCTGGGCTGCTGGTCCTGGGTTCTATAAGAAAGCTGGCTGAGCAAGCCATGGGGAGCAAGCCAGTAAGCAGCACCCCTCCACGGCCTCTGCATCAGCTCTTGCCTCCAGGTTTCTGCCCAGTCTAAGTTCCCGTCATGGCGTCCCTCAATGGACTAGTGACTCGAGTTATGTAAGCCGGCCAAATAAACCCTTTCCTCCCCAAGTTCCTTGTAGTCACAGTGTTTCATCACGGCAATAGTAACCCTAACTAAGATAAGTGCGTCCAAGCCACAACTTCTTTATGATTTCCCTCCACATTCTCGTTATCATTTGTCAAAGTATTTTGAGTCCTGGGAGGATCATTTCAAATCTCTTTCTTCCCACAATGCCCTCTTGATTACTGGGCTTGCACGGATTTTTTTTTTTTCTTGCAGCTGTAGCAAATAACTGATGTAGGATCTGCAACGCATAAAATTGCTATGCATGAAGATACTTGTGTAGGTTATAAGCACCCATAATTTTCATGTTGAGTCCTAGAGGCACTTAACAAATGTGTATTTAATCAAATAAATGCTGGACTTCCAGTCCCGGGCCTGACTCTTAACTGGACTCTGTTAGATCACAGACTACAATCAGTTTTCTTTTTTATCCTCCCTACTTAATTTTACTCAAGGCTAGAAAAAAGAAAACCTTATATTTTAAAGAAAAGTATCTGCCCCTTCTCTCTAGTTTACATAACTTAAATTGAACCTCCAGTTCCCAACCAAATCATCTGATCCTGTGCCGCACAGTATGTATAGGAGCATGATGCAATGGAAAATATCTCGCTGTGGTTATCATCACCAGTGGAGATGCTGGCACAGAGTCTCGTTCCTCGACAGTTAATCCAGCAAACCTGGAACCCGAGTCTTGTGCTCACCACTTTATGTGACAAGCTGCAGAGTTGACCAAGCAAATACAGGTCTGATCAATTCTTTTTCCATTTATGTAAGCAGGACAAATGACACACGGCGAAGAAACCTGACTCTCTCACAGACGTAAGTTTGAATTGTTGAGCAACATACACCAGACCATGAAAGCACTGATGGGCAGCACAATGACCCGGGTGAGTACCTAACCTATCCAGTTGCAGGAGTGGGTCCAGCATTCCAGTAGAGCATGAAGCCCATTCTCTTCATGCTCAGTTGCCCAGGCTCAATTATAGGGATCTACCCGATGACAGTTTCTTACTCCATCAAGAGCAAGCTGATGCAAGTATCACTAGCTAGAAGTCTGTGTTTGTACTGATTCTGGAAGGCATCAGCACTATGGAAACTTCCAGAAACCAATGCTGTTCCCAGCACTTTTATCCACACACAGTGCTACAAATCTGGCCTGGAAAGGGAGGAACCACTTCTCAGGAGCTCTCCCAAGTTTCCTTGAGACCAGAACTTGGAGAAGTGACTGATTTGTGGTCTCCCCCAAAGCTGGCCTCCCAAGAAATGTCACATCTACAGATGCTGAGAAGTGCCGTTCATAGATGGCCTACCTCTGGTAGTTTTGCTTGTGGGCTTTGTTCTCAAAACACTGGAACTTGTTGGTCACGGTTGCCGGAGTTGTCTGCATGGGATGTAGCAAAGGAAGGTGGCTGTGACTTGTGCTGGGATGGGTCTCTCTTCAGGGCCTCGTCTTGTTAAATCTTCATACGGCCACATGGTGGCAGTGTTTAGGAATGCTACTCTTACCTCCCAGGGGCTGTTTATATTATAGTGGTGCACAGGAGGGATTGGCACTGGCTCTGGGAGACACCCCCCACCCCTGCTGCAGATGGAACCTAGGGACTCACATATATTAGCCAAACTCTGTCACTGAGCTGTACCTCAATCCTTGTTTTTTTTCTTGTTTGTTTGTTTGCTTTGGAGATGATGCCTCACTTTGAAATCAGAAGCAAGAGTAAACGAAGAGCCATTTAGTATGAGAGTTTTTGAAAAGTCCAAATAAAACATTTCAAACCGAACACTGTAGCTCATAGACGTCAAAGCAGACGATGATCAAGTGTCATGTGTCCCTCCCCCTCCCCTCTCCCCCTTCCTCCACCTCCCCCTCATTCCACTTCTCCCCCACCTCCCCACCCCCCACCCCTCCATGCTTTGCTGCCATGGGCATTTTATAACATGTTCATTCCCTGGTGTCTCTTATGCTGAGCCCTCACCACAGGACTTTTCTGACACCACGTCTTTGTCATGTATCTAATTTAGCACCTGCTGGGCTGACCCACTGGACTGCATCCTTCCTTGCCAGACTGGATGCATTCATGTTTTCTACACTTGCCTCCTCAGCCCTGGGATGGGTCATACAGAACCTGGTAGTCTTGTGTTCAGCAGCTGGCTCACTGGCCAAAAAACCTGTCAGAGTTAAGGAACAAGTGCCATAGGCCACTCTGTCAGAGAACGAGCCCCAGAGGTGGGATCTGGCCTGAATTTTGAAGAAGAATCAGAGGAGACAGGCCCTGGGAGGAGTGGAACACTGCCTCCTCCTCACTGACCCCACCCAGCCCTGTTCTGGGGAAGAAGACAGAGGAGAAGTAAAGGGGAGCAGAGATATGCATGCAGTGGTCCTGGCCGATGGAAAGTAGAAAGAAGAGCAAGAGAATCTTGAACTGTGTGTGTGTGTGTGTGTGTGTGTGTGTGTGTGTGTGTGTGTGTGT
>CABHPR010157115.1:0-12190 GCA_902168415.1 Peromyscus melanophrys | reverse complement strand
TGTGTGTGTGTGTGTGTGTGTGTGTGTGTGTGTGTGTGTGTGTGTGTGTGTGCTCTGCCTGTGTGTGCTGAAGATCAATCGCAGGGCCGCACGCGCCAAACCACATTAGGGAGTTTTAATACGTGAACGGAGATTTTCTGCTTGGCTCTTCCCATCTCAGAATCTAGTGACTGCGTCAGCTTGTTGAGTAAAGCCTTCTCTAAGAAAGTTCTGGAAAGGTGATCAGCAGACACTGGGTCTGGGAAGACAAGAGGAGGCACCCTGATCTGCTTGAACTTGGAAGGTCCTCTCTTGCTCCTGAAATCAGATCCCCCACCTATGGTGGCCCAAGGGGTGGTGACCCCAGTTCCTTACCCTCCATTCTCTATGCCGCTGGTTCCAACAGTGGCTCCAGCTTCACTGTCCTCGCCTGCCAGCACGGCCTCAGGGGGTCAGAGGAGTCTGAGTGGCTTTGTGACTACGGGATACAGAAGGCAAAGAAACTAGCTACCTGTGAGAACAAACAGGGCCCTGCTAGGGTTGCTGACAGTTGTGGGTGAATTGAGCCAGCAGGGCCCGGGGAAGGTGTGGGCATGGGTTGTGTCTTTCATACGTGGTGTAGTGCAAGCTCAGCAAATTGCTGGAGATCTTAGATGCGTGTTTTATTCCAGTTAATCAGATTATATTCTCTGATTAAGTAGGATTTGTTAGTAGCATTGATTTATGAGCCATGGGGAGCTTTATTAATAAGTCATTATGTTAGGGGACTTTAAACACTTGGCATTCAAAAGCAATTCCACATGCTTTTATATTGCAAACTTTTAGACTCTCTAAGGAAATAGTTAATGCCTGGTGTGTTGCATTCCTGCATTGCCCAAAGACGTTGGAGGAGAAAAAGCCTAGCACACCGTGAGCCTTCAGAGTGTCAGCTATTGCTTGGACTTGAAGGCATGCTCTGTAATCCTGCTCAGTCCTTCCCCTGATCAGAAGAGCTGCAAGAAATAAATGAAAGAAGTGTCTCTGGGTAATAAATGGACACACATGGGCTATTCATACTTTATACACAGGGGCCAGAGGCCTAGCCTAAAACATTTGCTTGATGTGCTCCTTCATGCAGAGAAGTGAGTTAATAGTAATGCAGGAATAGAGCTCAGAGTCTAGAGGCCTCAATATTGTCTTTCCCAATTTAATGATCTCAGGAGATGTGCACAGTCGAGGGTAGCAACTGTCTCTACGGAGAGATTATACACACAAGCCAAATGGGATTGGAGTCCTGAGTTCTCCATGGGTGCTGTTTGGATAAGCTAACTGTTGTGTGCCTCAGTTTCCACATCTATTCATCTATTGTGTTAGGAGTAAATGAGTGATGTCATCTAAGGTTCTTAGATCGGACCCTGATGTGTTCAGCAAAAGCCGCTAGTATATATCTGGTTCCTGGGGAAGACGCAGTCAGGCGAAGCCACAGTGACGCCTGTCTGCAGAGAGTACTGGCCTTTGGTGATGTCTTGATTTTCTGCAATAGGAAGCACATGCACACATAACATAACGCAGGATGTAAGGCACACGGTGCAAGCCGGTGTCACGTACGCACATGCATCCAAAGACAAGTGGGTGACTTTAATTTGAGCCTAAGAAGGGGAGGATGTGCAAGGAGCAGAGGAACCTGGGGAGCCCCAAGGACTGAGAGGTGCAGATCTGTTGATGCTGTGATTGTCAAAACATTTGCTGGGAGCTGGTGAGGCGCTCAGAGGATAAACATGCCTGCTGAGCACGCCTAAGTGACCTGAGTTCTATTCCCAGAACTCACAAGTAGGAGAGAACTGACTCCAGAAAGTTGTCCTCTGGCCTCTACATGCGTGTAGCAGCATGTGCCTCTCTCATACTACATCATCATCATCTGCACAATAATAAACAAACAAATAAGTACTTAAAAAATACTTAGTATGATATATCTATCAGCCTAATCCAAGACAGAATGTACCTAGAAGTTGCCATAATTATCAGGATTTGAATAGAAAAGGCAAACAGGCTGAGCAGAAACTGATGTTTGTTTTTTTAATAGAAGAAGCCATATTGTGGCTAAAATGAAAAGTCAGCTCTGCCCGAGGTGTCCTGCCTAGTTTCTTATTAGGAATTCCGGCCGTGGACCAGGACCACACTGCCTGCTCCTCCTCCCACGAGGTGAGCTACTCTTGTCCTTGTTTCTCTCGTTTCCTCTTCCCCTTTCCCTTTCTTCCTGTTTCCTGTGGTTTTTTTTTTTTTTTTAATCTATTTTCACGTTTATCATCTCGGCTTTTGTCAGTGTTGACTTAGCATGACACACAACGGTCCCATCTAGGATCGTAAGGGAGAGCACACCAGTGGGGGATTTTCTTGAGTTGACTGAGGTGGGGAAGACCCATCGTGGATGTGGGTGGCACCATGTCCTGGGCTGGGCCCTGGACTGAGGAACGAAGGTGAGAGAGAGAGAGCTGAGCAGTACCCATGCGTCCTTTACTCTGTTTCTTTTCTTTTCTTTTGTTTTTCAAAGATGAAGAACTATTATTATTGTGAAGTTGATTCTTCTTTAATACATTAATGTGTCTTTTAAAAAATTAATTAATTAATTAACTTTTACATCCTGGCCACAGTTTCCCTGCCCTCCTCTCTCCCCAGTCCCTCTCTGCATCTTCCCTCTGCTCCCCCATCCACTCCTCCTCCATTGCTATTCAGGAAAGGGCAGGTCTCCCATGGATATCAACAAAACATGGCGTATCAAGTGGTATCAAGCACCTCCCCATGGATTAAGGCTGGGCAAGGCAACCCCATATGAGGAGTAGGCTCCCAAAAGTCAGGAAAAGAGTCAGAGACAGCCCCTGCTCCCACTGCTGGGGGTCCCACAAGAAGACCAAGCTACACAACTGTCACAGATATTCAGAGTGCCTCAGTCAGTCCCATGCCTGCTCCCTGGTTGTTGGTTCAGTCTCTGTGAGCCTCTACGAGCCCAGGTTAGTTGGATCTGTGGGTTTTCTTGTGGGGTCCTTGACCCCTCTGGCTCCTACAATCCTTTCTACTCCTTGTCTACAGGATTCCCCGAACTCTGCTTAATGTTTGGCCGTGGGTCTGCATCTGTTTCCATCAGTTGGTGGATGAAACCTCTGCACTGACAGCTGGGCCACACCGATCTGGTCACAGGAGATGGTTCAGGCTACATATCCACTATGGTGCTCTGTTTCCTGACCACAGGTACAATGTGACCAGCTGTCTCAGGCTCCTGTGGCTGCGACTTTCCTTCAGGGATAGACTGTAACTTGGAACTGTGAGCTCAAATAAGCGTTCTCCCTTCAATTGATTTGGCCCAAGTATTTTGTCACAGCAAGAGAAAACAAAAAAACAAAAAACAAAAAAACAAAACAAACAAACAAACAAAAAAACCAACCAACACAGATACCTAGGAACACTGCCCCGATTCAGTGGTGTGTGGTTTTTTTTCCCCTTCTCAGAATCAAAGCATTCCCTACTGGAGGAAGGAAGGGGCTCCCACTTGGGAAGCTAAGGAAACTTACAAGGCTTAGGAAGATCATGAAAGTGACCAAACCGTCCAAGGCCTTTCTCCCAGCACTGAACAGTTGCAGGGACAGAAGGCTGTCTGTGGAGCTGTTTACAGGGCAGTCAAGGATTCCATGGATGCAGCTGCTCTGGAGTCACCCATTACTTACAAATCCCCACCCTTGCTCTTGTAAGTAACTCATTGGGTCACAGCTAGATTGTGGAATTGTTTCTTTGGTCTGTTGTTGATATCCTGAATGGACATTCATTCCTGTCTCCCCAGAAAAGTTCTACCATGAATAGTGACATGCAGCGTTAACTGATCTTATGTTAGACGTACCTTCCACACCCACCTCAGAATATTAATATCTGAGAATGTTAATTCTGGGAAGAGGTGTTAGCATACCAAGAAGAGACTCAGGTTGAAAATATAAAACATCAAGGAAAAACTGAAGAAATTATTAAAATCAGTATACCAAGCAAGCTTCATTTCTGATGCATCCCAGCATGGACCACAAATGAATTACAGATAAAAAAAATTTTTTTAATGTTGCGAACAATACACAAAGAAATCATTTCTTATCCCTTGTTATTAATCTATTGCATTTCAGAGATGAAGCCAAGGCCCTTCTAATCTGCTGAATTACTCAGAACCAACCATGAGATAGTATTTGGATTGAGTTACATTGTCTATAAATAACACTAAAAACTACACTGTGGTCATCCTGCCAGGAATATGACTCTTAAAACGGAAGGGAACAGGCAAGCATAGCAGCAGAGAAAAGAAAGCAAATAGTCCTATGAGGAAAATAAGAAAAATGGAGTGCTTAGCAACCCCCCTCCATATTAGAGGGAGTGATGTGACAGAGAAGTGTAGGAGAATGCAGATGGCTAATCGAGTTTAAACATAATATCAAATGCATATTTCATGATGCCACACTACAAACATGCCCAGGGGCATGAGTTCAGTATCCTGAAGAATAGAGTTCAAATCTTGATGTCATTAAAAAATGTTGTTTCTTGGGCCTGGAGATATGGCTCAGTGGTTAAGAGCACTGACTGCTCTTCCAGAGGACCTGGGTTCAAGTCCCAGCACCCACATGTGAGCTCACAACTGTCTGTAACTTCATGATCTGACACCCTCACACAGACATACATGTAATCAAAACACCAATGTGAATAAAATTTAAAAAATGTTGTTTCTTTACAATTAGTGTGTGTGTGTGTGTGTGTGTGTGTGTGTGTGTGTGTGTGTGTGTGGTGTACATGTGCCACAGTGTGCACGACGTTCAGGAAGCACTTCCTTCCACCTCGTTGAGGTAAGATCTCCTGTGATTGCTCTGTTGTGTACTCCGGGCTAGCTGGTCTTCCAGCTGCTGGGTAATTCGTCTCCCCCTCCCGCCTCGGTGTCAGAGAGCTGAGACCACAGTCCTGCCTCTCTCATTCTGCCCTCAAGCTCTGGAGGGGAGGCCTGCGCAGCAAGTGCGTTGACTCTCTGGGCCGTCTCTTTGGTCTGGGCTTGTCACTTATCATCGCTGTCACTTTGGATAAGTAATTTGCCTTTCTGCGGCCTCTCTCCATTCGAAAACCAAAGACGCTAACACCCCGAGGCTCAGATGAGAATTATCTGTACCACTACCTAGAGAGCAGCCATTTACAAATGATAGCCAGTCTTGTTAGGTGGGGGCAAATACAATGGAGTTTCCCCCTAGTGTGCTCTCTTACTGGGGTTCCGGGGGAGGGGGGGCAGGGAGGGTGTTCCTTCTTCCTTTGTCAATCAAAAGCCCGGACATTTCTTTGTGCTCAAACCTCCTGGCCGTGTGCTGCCCTTGGAAAAGTTGCCACCTGTTCAGAAAGATCTCTTCCTTAACATTTCTCCCTTTGAGACACCAATGAAATGACAGTATTTTTTTATTTTTTTAATTTTTATTTTATACGCACTGGTGTTTTGCCATGGGTGTTGTGTCCTATGGAACTGGGGTCACAGACAGCTCTGAGCTGCTATGTGGTTGCTGGGAGTAGAATCCTGGTCCTCTGGAAGAACAGTCGGTGCTCTTAACCGCTGAGCCATCTCTCCAGCACCCCAAAAATGACAGTATTTTTATATTGCCAAATAGGAACGAGAAAGGAGACAACAGAACAAACTTTGGAAGATGATAAATTGTTAGGCAAATGGGCTGACTTGTTGACAGGAGAGGAGAGAATCTCTGACCACCAGAGAGAGACCAGACCAGCAGCCCAGCCCTACAGATGGCAGCCCTACAGACCACATTCAGGGTCTCAGGCAAAGGCTTCAGAGGTGAGGTTGAGACCACAGCCATGCAGAGTCCTCAAAAATGGGCCCCGTGGCACCTGGCTCTCTTACTGGCCTCTGTTGTTCTGTGTCACACAAGGACCGTTCTTCACTTACCCGATCAGAAGAGTTATTTCCTGGGAGTAGAACAGGTGATCTCGGGCCTAGAGTCACCAGGTGCAGTTGACGGTAGGGGAACTCTAAGAACAGGGATTTGGCTCTCTCTCTCTGCTTTCACTGAGTTTTTAGAGTATAGATGCCTATAATCCTGGCACTTGGGAGGCTGAGGCAGGAAGGATCTTCAGTTCTAGGCCAGCATGGACTACATAGTGAGACCTTGTCAAAGGTGGTGGCAGGGGTTTCCTTGTGGGCCTCAGCGCACCCCGAGGAAGAGAGAGATCCAGGTGTGAAAGTGTGTTCCCTGCAGCTACTGCTGCCGCCACTGAGTTCATGGTGGTGTTGTGTACCTTAGTATTGAGTTATTTTTCACTCACTGTTTTAGATACTAAAGCTCTGTGAATTTTCTTGGATTACTGATGATTCCTTCTATTTTTCAAGTCTTACATTGTTTCACACATTTCACTACTGTGGGACAATCTTTTTGTACACTTTGAAGAAGTGTTGCCTTCATTGGTTTAATAAGGAGTAAAATGATCAATAGCTAGGCAGGAAGAGGTTGGGCGGGATTTATGGACAAGGAAAGAGTTCACTGGGATGAAGAAGAGCAGAGTCACAGGAGATTTGGGGAGAAGCAATATGAACCTGCCATGCTAAAAAAAGGTACTGAGCCACGTGGTAGTACATAGATAAAAATAATGGGTTAATTTAAGTTGTAAGAGCTAGTTAATAACAAGCCTAAGCTATCAGCCTAGCATTTGTAATGAATAATAAGTCTCTGTGTGGTTTTGGGAGTTGGCTAGCGGGACAGAATATTCTTCCTACATTTCACCATCTGTACTTTTGTTCTTTTTTCTTTACTTCCTCTTTATCCTTCCTTCTCTTTTCCCCTCCCCCTTAAAAAAATCATATTTCCTTTTAACTGAGTACTTCTTTCTGACCACTTTCTCCCTGGCTTGTTTATGTAGTTCTGGTGATTGAACCCAGGGCCTATGTTTGCTGAGTGAACATTCTCAACTGAGTCACCACCTCAGCCAGGGTGGTATGAGCTTTTTGAAGGGATGGAAATGGAAGTATTTTAGCAACTTCCGAATTTCTGAGTGAGTATCCGCAGACTGTTTCCTCCGATTTGTTCATCACTGGCCTGTCCTTAGAGCTGACGTTAGAGAACAGCTTTGGCTGTTTATGTTTCTGGATCTACAGAAGGCATTTTTCCCCCTGTTTTGTTATCTGCATTGATGTCATTCTTGTGGTGTGACTGGACTTAAATAAAGTGAATCAAATGATGAACTTGAAGATTATGTAAGATTGAAGTCTGATGTATGTAAATATGAGGAGGTAAGTGTTTAGGAATTTGTATTAAGAACAATCAGAGACAAAGTTAAATCTTTATTTATGAAAGAAAACCGCTGTGATATCCTTTATACCTGTTCAGAGGGAATTACAATACGGTCAAATGCAAGTACTCTATGTAGCCATTAGACAACGTCTTAAAGATTCATTTGTATAATTTTTATTTTATGTGTATGTGTGTCTCTATGCGAACATATGCTGCATGTGTGCAGGTGCCAGTGGGAGCCAGAAGAGGGCGCTGGATTCCTCTGGAGCTGGAGTTAAAGACAGTGACTGATCCAATGTAGAGAGATGCTGGGAATTGAACTTGGGTCCTCCAGAAAAGCAGCAAGTGCTTTTAAGCTATGAACCATCTCTCCAGCCTGCTAGGAAATATTTTAAAGAGAGTATCTGCTGGTATAACTAAGTTCCTGAGTGAGATAAACAGATCAGTAAACCTAAGACCTTACATATTTACATATTTTTTTGCAAAGAAACAATCTATTTTTTAATATATATATATATATATCTCTTTTTACTTAGTATGTCTTAGATATATATAATGGGCTTCACTATGACATTTTCATACTTGTATATAGTGCATTTTGATCATATTCACCCTATTATCTTTTCTCATCCCCCTCTCTTCCCACTGATCCTTTTCCCAACTGGAACCTTTTCCTTTCATGCTTGTCTTTTTCTGTATGATCCATATTTTGTAAATATTTCTGTAGAGGAAACACACACATTAGAAAGCTTCAATTCAATATTTCTGGGAATCAAAATCTTAAATGACCTTACTTTGTTGTGTTTTTGTTTCCAAGAATCTTATGAGAAACACAAACACATTTGTAATTAGGAGAAAATTGCTGTTTTGAAAACAAAATCAAAATACACCCAGACTTATTTTTCTTGTCACTGCTGGAGAAGATTCATCTTTTCTGGGGTTGAGATTCCGGGAGGACGGAGCCTGGAGAATTCTGCTGATGGTGCTCTCTTTCCCAGGGTTCTGGGCTTGGAAGACTCCGAGTATTCTGGGTGTTTGTGTTGTTTGTGCTGGTTGTGTGAAAAGATTTTTTTTTTAAAAAATTGTTCTTTGATTTCTTCAAATCATTGCAGTTTAAAGAAGTCATTCTGAAGTCTCAGATTTTAATCAATTTCCCCCTCAACTTAAATCAAAGGCCGCATAACTGTAAATGAGATAGCCAGTCAGTTTTCAGCAGTCAGGAGATTCTGCTCCCTGTACGTTTTCCCACCTGCCTAGACAAGAAGCTTTTTATTTCTCCATAAATCCTTCATTCCGTGCTTGGGAAAGCAATGGCAAGGAACACTGACTGAGACTTAGTAGAACATTCACACTGGGCCTAGATGGGAGGGCCCAGCAGTGGTGCCTGTGACCCCAGCTGTAGGGGACCCCCATGAAACAGGCCCCAGGGCCCAGCCAGCACCTGCAGAGCTTCAGAACAAGGTGCCCAGGAGAGGGTGGAATGAAAACTTTTCTCAGCTCTCACACTGGTGCTCTAGCTCTCTGCCGCCCCCCTCCCCAGCCTCTTGGTTGGCCCAAGAACAGACCAGGGTGTCGGGAAGGCAGGGACTTATGTTGTGTCTCTGGTCTTGGATGTTATTTGTGTATTTGTTTAGTGTGTGGACCATGGCTCGTGGGTGGAGGTCAGAAGACAGTTTTCCAGAGTCGGCTTTCGTCTCCCACCCTGTTGAGGCCATTTCCCTCACTCTGTCTGTTGCTGTAGTGTGTATTCCAGGCTGGCTGGCCCAAGAGCTTCCAGGCTGTTCTGTCTCCACCTCCCATTTACCTCCTATCTACCCCAGTCGGGTGCTGGTTGCATTATTTTTTTAAAAAGGTGTTATTGTTGTTGTTTTTGCTGCTTCCAGGGATTGAACCTAGGCTCTCACACATGCAGGTCCAGCACTCAGTGACATTTCCCAGCCATTTTTCCCTTAGGTGCAGCCCAAGGAGTGCTGGGACTGTATATGTAAGCCACCATATCTGGTTTTTTGTTTTTTAAGAGAGTTTCTGGGATCAAATTCCGGTCATCAGGCCTCTACCCACGGAGCCAACTCCCTGGCCCCTAGTCTTAGATTTTAGACCGATAACTCTCACAGAGTTACCCTTCCCATCAAGGAAACCTCTTCCTTGAAATGTAAGGCTATGTTTGTTCAAGCCTTGCCAAGCCTCCACAGAGATACACACTCGTTTCAGATCAGTTGAGGGAAGCCACTACTGTACGAAACAATATTTTATCTAGAAGTTTAAAAGCTACTCCCAGAGCAGTGCTTATTCACGCTATCCTGGAAGAAATGGTGTTTGTGGGGCCATAAGAGAGATGCTCATCCACAGATAGGCAGAGCAGAGAACTGAGAAGCACACAGAAGGTTGTCTCCGCCACTGCATCAACCAAATCACAAGGGGAACCGAGTAAGCCCTTCCTCTCTGTAGCTACCACAGGATGAGTGCTTTCGAAGGGCAGTCAGTGAGTCAGAGACCCAAGACTGGCCAGCCACACATGGTATAATGAACAGTAAATGCTGATTCTGAGGATACTTCTGAATGTCCATGAAGCAGTGCTCCTCCTAGTCAGTTACAACTGGCTCTCAGCCCCGTGGGTGCTTCACAAACACCAGGCCAACTGCGTCTCTTTGATTAACACCCTGAAAAGCACGCATGTATGGTTAGGAGGGCTGTCTATCATCCAGAGCGCTGGGCCCTGAGCTTGTGCTTAAAGCTCTTGGACTAACTAACATACCAAGACTTAAGAGTTCACTGAAATGTGGGGCTGGAGAGGGGGGCTCAGCAGTTAAGAACACTTGCGGGTCTTGCAGAAGACCCACGTTCAGTTCCCAGCACCCACACGGGGCAGCTCACAACCATTTGTAATTCCAGTTCCGGGAGATTTGATGCCCTCTTCTGACTTCTCTGGGTACCAGGCATGTATGTGGTACATGTGGGCAAAACACTGTTGTGTGTAAAACGAAAAATGGAAGGGGAAGGGACGGATGGAGGGAGGGAGGGAGGGAGGGAGGGAGGGAGGAGAGAGAGAGAAATGAATGACTAAGAGAGCGAACACAACTACACCCATCTTATTCCTTAGCTTTAAGGAGGAAGGAAATTCTGACAGAGTACAACATGGATGAAATACGCCAGTCACAAAAACATACACTGCATGATTCTACATACATGATTCTGCATGCACGATCTACCCAGATTGGCCAGATTAATACAGACAGACAGCAGAAAGGTTTCCAGGGACTGGGGGGAAGGGAGTTATCTTTTACTGAATACAGAGATTCAGTCTGGGGAGGCAGAGCTCTGGGAACCCCACAATGGGGATATACTAAACACATGGAAAGTAGTAATGATGAAGCCCGGCATGGCAGCTCACTAGTGTAATCCCAGCACTCAGCAGGAGAATTGCTACAAGTTTTAGGCCAGCCTAGGCTCCATGGTGAATTCCAGTCTGGGTTAGACCCTATTTTAAAGGAACCAAAAGAAAAAGTGAGAAAAGAAAGTGCGTGAGGTGACGAGCTTTATGGTATGTGTACGTCACTGCAAATAAAAACGAATTTAAGAAATGTTAAACGGCTTGGGAGCTGAGACGCAGTCAAGCTCTGCAGATGTGTGGTTCTGCTCTCAAGATGGCACAGTCTCTTCCTGTGAAAGGGGCCCTGCTTGAGCTGGCTGACTGTGGCCAGTCACAACTTCCAGCGGAGCCCGAATTCAGGGGCCACACCTGTCACACAGGCCTAGGACGCAGGGCCATACTACCAGGGGGTCAGAGGCCACAGAGGGAGCTAGACGGAGTGAGTGGCAGTTGGTAATGAATTCCTCCGTTAGACTCTGTTGCAAGCTTCCCTTTGCTTTTCTTTCACGGCATAAAATCAAAACCAGTGGCTCTCCCCAGCCCAGGTCTATTTGGCATGGGCTCTGCGGTGCTTCCCACACCAGAGAGTCCTGATTTTCTGATATTGATGCTTGCTCCTGGAGCCTAGCACGTCTCCCCAGGAGCCACACTACCTACTGGCAAGCTCGGGGTCCCACGGGACGCCGCTGCTACCTAGAGAAGGGTATAAGGTCATCAGGATGAATCGCTGACTCTCTGAATTTAAAGTCCACAGTTCCAAGTGCCCCACGCTCAAGGCATCCCTGAATGAATTCACAGCCCCGAGCGCGCCAGGCCTGGCAGCCCGGGAGCCTGGACACATCTCAGCGGTGACCTGGTGCCACTCCAACCCAAACAGATTTGTCACAGCCGCGCAGGCTTCCAGCGCAGCCAGAGCAGCATTGTGTCTGACAAACCAGGCCTCTGTCAGGACAAAGGGGGCTCTTAGAACTCGCTCTGCCTTGGCTGCTTCACACCCAGAAAGAGCCAGGGGACCTCTTTTGTCAGGCCGGGGGAAACAAAAGCGATTCATTTCGGGCCGCGCACCAGCACTAACTACATTCTTTGCGGCCAGCCAATGCGGGCAGGCCTTGCAGCCAGCTATCCTTCCAGCCGGGCTTACCCCAGAGCCTGCTGAGGGCCAGGGACTATTCTAGGCAGTGGTCACACGTCACCCGAGTTAATCCCCCCCGACAAAGCTTTGGTGGAGGGATTATCCCCACGGTAGTCATGTGGAAACTGAGGCGGGTGGAGGAGAAGGTCGCTCAGCTAGTGACCAGCAGCAGAACCAGGATTGCTGTGGATGATCGCCGAGCCCTAAATTGACTACTATTCTTACCATATCCCTGCTACACACATCTCCTAGGCCCAACAGTTCTCCTCCTGGAACCTCCATCCCCAGCCGTACTGACTGGGAAGGTCTGGAATGTTCCCGATAGGCTCCAAACACACAGGTCAAAGTGAGCAAAACCAGGAAATACGCAAGGGGACTGGGATTCACAAGAGATTTTTGTTTTCTTAAATTTCTTTCATTAAAAACAAAAGT